>QKQZ01004285.1:0-26038 GCA_003595255.1 Solenopsis fugax | reverse complement strand
CACGAGCGCAGCTCGTCATCGGCCAGCACCGCGCTTCGTGTCGCAGCTGTCGCTCGATTGTCTTCTTCCGGCACTAGAGCTCTATATTATAAGAGTAGCGCAAACAACCGCCATGTTGGACCTGATACTGGTTGACTGAAAGTGTGGAAACCAGAATCACTGAACGCTCATTGGATGAGAGACAATATTATATCTCAAGAAGATTCGAAGGACTCACGAAGTTCAACAATTCAATAAAATCAGGGCTAATGAGAGTCGAACGCTGTTGTTGGTGCGTGTAAAAAAATCCGTGTTTATTGATTAATTTCCATTAGGAACTTCAGAACGTTTCGACCCGAGTTTGGGTCATCCTCAGCAATAATTAACAGTGATAAAGGTCTCCCCGCCGTCATATATCGTAGTCAGATGTACATTTTTCGTCCGTCACTAATCGGGTGGTAATCCGAGTTGAAAAAATTCAAGTTTCTACGGTGTAACAACAAACGTTAATCTACTTTCACTACAATAAATAGGCATTCCGCCCAGTTTTTTCACTCACCATGTGATTAGTTCTTAATGGAACTAATGGAATTAATCAATAAACACGGATTTTTTTTACACGCACCAACAACAGCGTTCGACTCTCATTAGCCCTGATTTTATTGAATATTATATCTATTAGGTTCAAGAAGTCGGCATCGCTTAAGATAAAAGAAATGCGCTACTCTTATAATATAAAGCTCTAGTCCGGCACACAGCGACACAGCGCGAACAGCCAAGTGAGTCGTCGCGACGAGTCGTGACGATTTATGTGAAGGCGGAAAGATTTACTTCGCATAAAACACCGAATAACCCCGCTATCAAAGATATATAGTGCTCGATTTGCCACGAGTATCCAAAAACGAGACGAGCGAGGGATCTATGCTCTCGACCCGTGAGAGATTCATCAGGATTCATCGCGCGCATCGGCGATATCATTAAAATTTTATAGCCGGCTGACACACGCGTGAATCATACGCGATGCGCCTCGCTCGTCTCTATCGCATCCGCGATAACTGAACCCTCTGTCTACCTAGGCGAAATGTCGTTCCGCTCCATAACTCAGTCCGGTAAAGCTGCGATGTATCCCGAGCCGAGTGCCCAGGTGCGCGAAAGTGAGGTCCTCTACATATATATTCCCGATGCACCGCAATAAAGTCGTTTTTGCCGTGTAAGTCGGCCGAAATTTAAACCGCGCGCTACGGTGCATCGCCCGTTTTTAAATTTCGGTCTTGCAACTGCAGCACTTTATTGTAACGAGAATATATCACGAGTCTTGCGCGATAGTATTTCTCGTGCGCTTTGTAGATTATTATCCAAAAAGCGAGTCGCGCTTTTAACCATTCTCCTTTTTTCAACCCATGTTACAAGGACCGTCGCGCTTTTGACAACTTCCAACTTGAACTCGCTCTGAAAACTCACGCCGTGAGTTCCTTTCTTCGCCGTAATCGCTGCTGCGTTCTTGTCTCGCGCGACAATTTACTCGCATCGATATATCCGTGATAATTATTACATGGCTCGTTTTGATCTCCAAATCGTTACGTGTCTAAAAAGCGATCGGAATTTATCTTTCGCTATACTCGCGCTCTGACCCAATATCGTGTATCATTGCGACAGGCGAAATATCGTGTGCTCTACTCTGGACATACGTAAGACTTAACCGACGTGTAAGAACATTAATCGACGTCATCGTCAGGACGGCTCGTACATCGAGGTTTCTTTCGATAATAGCGGATCGAGCACCTCGTGGAAGCTTTGTCGGGATCTGTTGGTACAAAATCGGTCTGAAATGGGTCACAGCCGATTGCCAGACATGTCGAAGACAAATATATGTGTCTAAAGAATGTTGCAACCGATGTCGTGATCGTATACTTATTCACGTTTCCGATTGTACAATATCGGATCAAGATTTTTTGTATTTCTTGATTAATATACATAATCTGACTACATGAACCCCAAGTTTTTTTGGATGATATTTCATATATCACAATTACGTATTGTTGGATTAAAACGAACAAAGGCTCTGTTTAACAAATTGTAATGACTAAAGTTTTAACAATAAGATTGATTAATAGGCCACTAGGTATTGTGCAGACATTCAATTTTATTCTGATCAAAGATCGCAAAGAGCATTTGTTTTAACTCTAATCGCACATATTACATTTATTGGCGCAGACGTCGTCATTTCGATTCACGTTTCGAGTTTTCAATGTAGAAATAACAAAAGTGGACAGTGTACTGTGTGCAGTTGAAATTGTTGACTTTAATATAAGTGCTCGATATAACTGTATACTTATATTAAAGTCAATAATTTTCCACACACCATACACCGTTCACTTTTAATCTTATTGTTAATCCTTTAATCATTTTAATTTGTTGAATTAATGTTTATTTCCATCAATGTAGATTAACTTTAATTTCAGTTCAATTTATTCTTCATCTTTTTCTAGTTCTAAGAATAAGAAAAAGATAAAGAGATGTTAAAGAGAGATCAAAGTTAATTAATGGAAATGAACGTAAGGGACTTTTCTATTTTATCGCTCTAATTTTTTTAGATTTTAAAAAATTTTTTTGGGAAAGATGATAAATATTTTTCAATAATACTTTTTACTCTTTACTATTTGAAGATTGACTTCCTATTCTTGTTTTATAAAAAATATAAATAATAATTAACAATAAATCCATTGCACGGTTCATCGCTGACTACGATTCTAGATCTCACAGTGAACCGAAATTATAAATTTAAACGTCATTCTCATCAGAACACTTACGTGGCTATCGTTAGAACAAGAATTATCTTGATAATTTAATTTTTTATATTTTTTGAGGCTTGAAAAAAATAGAATCAAAATCGAATTTTTTTTCAAACAAGTGATGCCATTTATTTAATTTGGATAAACAACACAGGAATCGAATGGATCTGTTAATCATATTTTCTATTTAAAAAAACAGGAAATCAATCGAGTTAGCCATAATCATATCAAGAAGGTACCTTTTTCATATTGTATCTTAAGAATTAATAAAAAGTAATTTTGAAAAATATTTATCCACTTTCCCCCCCAAAATTCCTAAAATCTTGCTAAAAAATCAGCATGACAAAGTTGAAGACCCCTTTAAAAAAATGACTCCAAGAATTAAATACTCGTTTGCAGAATTGCAGCATTTTCCATTTTCAACTAACGCTTTTAATATCTATTAGAAGACACGTACACACGTGTATTCAAAGTATAATATTTTATTTGGCAATTATTTTTTTAGTTTATTTTTCTTAGCGATCGCATCACAAGCAACGCGACGCTTTGGAATCGATAACGCACACCTGGAGAAAGAGAATAAGCGCGAATCGTATTGCAGATGGAAGCGCCGAGACGGCTCTTATTTCACGAAGTGTACCGGGTCTCCCGTGTAAGATTGCCGATGTTAACCCGTCTCTCGGGCACAAATCATCGGTTTTTAGCCGTGAGTCGCAAACTTCAAGACATTTCCGACTCGCCGCGCCGCAAAAGAGCACGCCGATCGATCACAAACGGATCTTCATCCATATTTATCTTCCGTGAGCGCACTAAAAGCTCCTCCGACAGGACGATAGTATCTTCCATTAATAATACATCGAGACAATAAATCCTAGAATCCTAAAGGATCGCCGGTGTTAGTCTATCCTTCAGACAAGAAAATCTCGTTCCATTGTGCATTTTCCCGGAGTGGACCAATGGTAGCTGGCCATATTGTTGCGTTGGTTCATTGTCGCATATTTATTCATCATTTCCGAAACATTCAGCTATCAACAAATCCCAATTAAAAGGACGTGGACGTGCGATACATATTTGTTAGTATAATATGAAGTCACATGTGTTTTTTAAAAGTGCAAACGAATTAATTATGAAATATCGATGCACAGGTATTATATATCAGGAATTTTCACATTGCTACCAGCTGTTAAATATTGCAGTATCATATTTTCGTTGCACACCTGTTGCTCGTTATGTACATTATAGCTTTAATCTTTCAGAAATTTGCTATTTTAATTCCTCTTAATATATAAATCAATTTTTAAAATGTAAATTAATATACAAATTAATTTTTATTATTGTCTGAGGAATTTAATACGCGCATTATCGATGATCCCGTCTGAATTAACGATTCAGCGGCTATCATAAGAGCTCTTGGAAAGCTATCGGCATACATAAAAGCAATCTGAAACGATTATTAGGCATTGCTCGCGTTTGTTGTTAGAGAATCGATGGGCGATACCAAAATAAACCGTGTCTGACTGCAGCGTGTCCCTGAACGTTACTCAGGCATGATATCTGAACAATGGGACAGACATCTCCATTGACGTGACTTCCTGTTATGACTTACGAAGCCCGCTGCTCTTTAATCCACGGTAGCTGATTTCGCTCCACTTCTGGCAGCTTGAGAGTAATCCCTTTAACCGCAGCCCGCAGGTTAAGACAACAGCGGGTGTTCAAAATACGAGTTCGTAAAAGTCAACAATTAATTATTATTGCTTCAACTAATGATTGAAATAAAAGATGTGTTAATCCATTTTTACAAATGTGTTGAGAGGTCATCAGATTCTAACAAATTGAAAAATAGGGTATTTTTTGACACCATATAAAACGTTTATTCAAAAAGATAAATTAATAGTTTAAATAGATAAATCAAATATGTTTCTGTTTTGAAAACGTGTATTTTTATTAAAAGAAGCAAGATGATAAAAAAACACGTACTTTTGGACATTTTTTTGTGAAAAACTTGATGACTTTTTGAAACAGATGTTTACGTATTCAAATATATGTATTTTTAAAAAAATATGAACAATCTTTTAGGATCAGTCTTTGCTAGAAGTGTTTTGCGGTGATCACACTAGCTTTGAGCTGATTTATCTAAAGTCAAAAAACTCAATAAATTTAGTTAATATATAAGATTATCTAGTGTCCGATCGTCCATTTTTTCAAAAACTTATTTTGCGATCAAATGGCGGCTGTTCAAAGTCGAAGGTCTGATTTTTTGACAAAAAAATCACTCGTTTTTTTTATCGGGAAATATATTACGGAAAAAGGCACGATCGGGCACTAGATTTTTTAGTATTGAAGAAGCCTACAAAATTTCATTTTGATTGGTGCAGCGGTTCTCGAAATATTTTGACGATTTTGAAGATGTGGTTTCAAGGAAAATGCATTTAAATTCTGTACTGCTTGCACCTTTCAATTTTCTGGGAGGACCGAAAGATCATTATTTACAGCTTTGAATAGCCTTATGTATTTACTAACACAACTATAAACTATATTGGTATAGAATATATTACTCACACACTCATAGAAAGGGACTGCTATTGTACACGATGCCATTCTATATCTGCTCCGAACGTTCAAACCGGTATATCCTCAAACTCGCGTAACTTCGTCAAATTTAATCGGATTTACTTCAAATTTACAGGGAATATGTTTGAAAATATGTACTTCAAGAAAATATAAAAACCCAAAAATTTTTTTAAAGTTTACAACTAAATATAACTCTTTTCAACATCGTCTGAAATTAAAAATCGGTGGTCAAAATATTTCAAGAACCGTTGCACCAATCAAAATGAAATTTTGTAGGCTTCTTCAATACTAAAAAATCTAGTGCCCGATTGTGTCTTTTCCGTAATGTATTTCCCGATAAAGAAACGAGTGATATTTTTTCTTTTTTACATTTGTCATTTTTAGTTTACGAAGGGAATTTTTTTAAACTTTATTTTTTCGCGAAACTGTATATATTTAAAATTGCATTCCCGAAAAATTTCATTGTTTTTCTTATAATTTTAAAAAAGTTAAAAATTGGGAAAAGCTGTGAATTAACGAGTATTATTAAAAATATTGCTTTAAAATTTTTAATTGATACTTCTCATTAAAATAATTTTTAATCCAAGTAGAAAATTGCCGAAAAATGTGTCTTACCATTAAATGCCATTTAGAAAAATCTATAATGTTTTCATAATTTTTTCATTACTTTGAAACTAGGTGTAATACATTCTTAAAATGTAATTAACTAACGAAATGAAAAGAACCTGTATTGCGATCTTATCGCAAAGAGAACTCACGATAATCCATACTTTATTTATTACAATAAAGCGAAATCGTACAATCTATTAACTGATTATTATAATTTATATATTCTCTGCAAGCTCATTACATAATGAGCCTTAATTAAATTTTAACGATTCCATAAAACTCGAAGGAAAAAATCCGCATTAAGTGGTTAATAATATCTGCAGTTTATTGGTCCTCTACGTTTCACGTATTATAATGTCGGGAATTAAATTTTCTTTTGATAAGGACTACCGCGTCGAAAGGACGTAATTACGTTAAATTTGCTGTAATTACACATAAATGAGAAATGCTTGCTCCGCGTTGCTCCGGTTATTAAATGGCGTTACACCACCGCGTTTGCGCTGTTGACGAAGTATAGAAAGTGAAGGAATAGACCGCGTAAATTAAAGGAAAGTATATAGATTCGCATCATTACGTGCTCCATAAATGTCGCATTCGAAAGCACATTATTAACAATTCCGTTCGCGCGTACTCTAAAATTTCAAGATCTCCTCGCATTGATGTCTCTCGCGTGCTTAAATTTTCGCGAGATTTCCTTACGCATCTTCGCGACGACCGCACATATTATTGCCTTTGCTACTGTTTAAAATACGCCAGGGAGTGTGCATATACGCACGTCGTGTTGTAATTTCACCGGCCACTTTCTTTCCGCGATCCATGTACATCACACGTAATAATTACAGCCGCGATATGATGCCGGTAACAAGCTGCGTATTACGATTGCGAGGAACAATGAAAAATAATGCGTGCCCGCGCCGGGGAGAAAGTCGGCGAATTAATATTTATTATACTTCGCGGTCGCGGGCAATATAATCGATATAATCACAGTTCGAATTATCAAATTCCATTACTAATTGAGAGATTAAAAATTAGTTTTTATAATCAACTTTCGAGAATATATGTCATACATCAAATATCATTTTAATATCAACAAATAACAATTATATTGAGAATAACATATTAAAATTATATGAAGAAAGTTAATTATTTTAAATAATAAGTGAAATTATTGAGACCGATAATGTAAATAACACAAATAAGCGAACAATGTCACTTTTCGTTAAGGCTTTTCTTTGTGTCTACACAGAAAAAAAATCAGTATTAAATCAAGATTTATTGTTTCATATATATAAGCAAGAATATAAAATCTTGGAAGAAATTATAATCTTGAACAGACAATTTGTTTATATGAAGAGAAAAATTTTCTTCATGTAAGCAAATTATGTCTGTTTAAGATTATAAATTCTTCCAAGAAATTTTTATATTCTTGCTTGTATATAAAATAATGAATTCTTGATTTGATACTAAGTTTTTTTCTGTGTAATAATATTTTTGTGTAAATTTACATTTCAAATTGCATATGGATTGTTCGTCGTTCTCTACTAAACTGAAGCTGAAGTACGTAATTAATATCACAAATTAAATTGACCAGCAATTTAATAATGCTGCGATGCTGATGAAAATTTTTAAATTACAAAGAATTTAATTATTTTAATATCGATTTTAGAGTATGTGGGTAATTATCTTCAATTTAAAAACGTTACATTTCTCGTTACTCTAAACCACTGTTATCCATAATCGGATTTTTGTCTCTTTTCCTTAGTCTATCTGTCGCTTACAATTGTTTTTAAAATAGAAAGTAGCACAAAACGCGTATAAAACGACAAAGATACACTGAAAAAAAATTTACTAAGTTTACTAAATTTTAGTAAATATTTGTTTGTATATTTGCAAGAAAATATTTACTTGCGATACATAAATATTTACTCAATAAAAGAAAACCGATAGTTAAATTTAATTAGTTGTCCTTTTACTAAATAAATATATATTTACATTTAGTAAATATTTTCTTGCATATATACAAACAAATATTTATTAAAATTTAGTAATTTTTTTTTTAAGTGTAGTACATATGTCATCGCTTAATATTTTAGCTTCTTCATCAAATTACTGTTCTATCATAATTTCTTTGTACAAATTGAAGTTTTTAACGTCACGACTATTAAAATCTAATTAAAGAACGCGATAATTTTGTTGTCCCGTACAATTAAGATATCGAGGAATATCGCTAGCACGCTGAACGTTTGTACGGACTACGTCGTCACGTCCACCAGGTATTTTCTTTCTCCTCGCGATGCCCACTCCGGTGCCCCTACTCCGATCGCCTACGGTGTCCCACGGCGAGCCAGTCTCTCCCGCGCCTTTCTTCGTGCGGCTGCGATCCGCGTGTCAGTTCGAAGGCAACCGCGGACAATAACTGACAACCGGCCGGTCAGTCGGCCGATCGGAGTCCGTGGTGCATCCGCGACAGACACGGCCGAGAGACGCAGAAATGTGATGATTGGCGGCGCGCGCGTGTCAGTGATCTTGTGAAAAGTATTCGGCCGAAAGTATCCGGAGGACGCGGTCAACGACCTCCGGATATCAGTGATCGATAGTTGCGTGCACTACGATCGGTAATTGCCTGTGATTGTTTGTCAAATATTTACGCGAGGAGGAGCGGCAGACCGCTGCTCGATCAGCAACCTTATCGGTCGTTCAATCGATCCAATGGATTTCAAAATTTATCTTAAGACTCTGATTAGTAGAAGTAATAGTTCAATTATTGCTTACAGCGCGTTTAGTGGATCGTTGCGAAGAAATGTCCCTTTTAAACTGAAAACCAGGAACTTTAAAACCGGGAAAAATATCTTTGTCTCACGTGACTCATCGATAGGAATTTATTAAACGGTTGACAACCACAATAGTTAACCACCGCAACATAAATTCGTTACTTAACGGTGCTGAAATAATCGCGAAATACGGGGAAATGCATTCTCGTTGTGCGCCGACGGAACGCGGCTCTCGATCGCGATCGAATCCCGGAATGGCGAGCGCCGGCTGGTATCGGGCGAAAACGGAATATAGCAGAGGAAGCGTTGAAAAACGAGAATGAATATCCGGTTGATAAACGCGTATCACACCGGCGCGCGATATATAGGAGTGTACGTGCTTGAGCGAGCGTCGTGCGTGTGCGCTGTCTCGGTCGCAAATCTATAGCATATGCTATCGGGACGTACATTTGTTCGTACGACTCTGCGTTCGATTATCCTACAGCCGAACGATAACACCGTGGACGATTCGCGTCAATTTATTGCCGTCAGATCTAGTGATGTGCCGTTGATTCATTTGCATAAGGCTCGAATTCATTTGATTGAGTGCCTGAAGTTATTAATTCGTAATAAACCGGCGATGTTAATTTCCCGACTGAATACTCTTGCTTTTACAAATTAGAAATTCTACTCGCGAATTTTAATAATAGAAAGTCATCAATACTAGCATAGACTTCCTATAGTGGCATTCCCTTATTTCTCGGAAAATGAACATTGCACGGTATTAGTAACTATAAAAATATGATCTGCTTAGATAAGAAATAAAATTTCATAGTTTATGCATTCTTTTTTTCTATATAAAATCTATTAAAAATAAATTTTTGAAGAGAGAATAAAATTAACACGATATTTTGTGTAAATTGCATAGTTTAAATAATAATGAATATATTATTTATAGTAGATTATAACTATAGTAATTATAAAAATATGATCTGCTTAGATAATTAAAGAAATAAAATTCCATAATTTATGCATTCTTTTTTCTATATAAAATCTACTAAAAATAAATTTTTGAAAAATGAGAATAAAATAACACGATATTTTATATAAATTGCATAGTTTAAATAATAATGAATATATTATTTATAATATTAGATCATTTTACATGTTTGTAGCTTCTTGTTTTGTTTGTATTTCTTTCTTTCATATTTTTCTCGTTGTGCAATTTGGAACATAAACTCGCTGTGCAATGTAAAACGGTACATCTCTCCGTGAGAACAGACAATAACTACGAAATCTTTAAAACTACAATGTTGACGGATGTTTTATGAATTTTTTCACATTTTCTTTAATATCATTAAACGCAACAGATTCACATATACATTAATTGTAATAATAAAAGGGGGTTCGATTCTAGTCTTTTCATTTATTAACTTTATTGTTTAATACATAAAAATATATTTTATTACTTAATATTTAATTTATCAATTTATTTTATAGTTAACTTCTTCCTTACGCGTCTAAATTCTGCTGTTACTGCCTAGTTGTGCCAGTTGTGTCCAATTTCTCAGATGTTCTTTTTGAATTATGTTGTGAAAGTATTAATTATTATAAAATGTGAGACAGGATTATAAAACTGCTATATTATATCTGATAAAAGACACTTTCTAGCTTATATATGTGTTTTTAAAATTTTATTTTAAGAAATATTACCCGAAAACAAAGTGTTGGTGACTTTCCTCTACCTATTTAGAGAGAGAGATTACCTCTAAAGCGGTCCGTATACGATTAATATTATTACACACTATTATTAATAATCTATATTGAGTATATTTTGAATTTTTTAGAGGAAAGTTGTACAATATTATTAATCCTCTAGGAATCACTTGAGCAATTTTGAAATTTGACATGAAGCGATCCTTAGACGATCAGTAATATTATACAATAATATTGTACAATATTTCTTTAAATAATACAAAACAAACTTAATATAACATCCAGATGGTGAATAATATTGTGCAGTAATATTGAGTGTCTAGAGGCCGCTTTAGAGAGAGATCGATTTCCCTTTAATTTTGAAAAAGTATGTTTGTAAAGACTCGAAGCTACCAAGTTTTACACGGAAATGACTGGTCGTTGCTGCATCATTCATATGTTTACGCCGCATGATAATTAATCCAAGGAAACGGTTCATTTGTGTCTTGTATGATTAAATATGGTATGGTCTGGTGTGGTCGAGTGGACATTTATTTGAATGCATCGTGAACATTTATTTTCCGTTATCATTCTGGCTATAATATATCTTATGGCGACTCCTACGAGGCCGACGATCGTTTGTTTCCCGCCCATACGGACATTTGCACATGAGATTTGCGACTGGCAAATTGCTGCTCTGCTTCATGTGCAAAATAATGTGCACGGAACAGTAATTAATGAATAAAATAACAAAGAAATGATGAAGTCTAACGAGATGAGGGCAAATCCGGGAGTGTATAGGGTGTCCTCGGTTTTTCTTTTATTCTCTAATTTTTAGTTCTCATACGAAATCTTTCGAAGCGCGTGTGCGATTTATTCGTCAACCAGGACGTTCGTGCGGCTAAGTAAGGTAGTGTGTTTTCGGGCACGGTAGGTTAATTCTCTCTGCGGCGATGGCTGAGCTATGTAGAGCATAAAACGGCCGATTCGCCTCGTCCGTGTTGAGGGCTAAGGAGAAAGAGAGAGGGCTGCTCGAAATAATTATCCCTTCTCGGGAGGTGGGCACGGTGTTCTCTCCGCGATTCCGTTGTCGAGGATAATCCGCGAGAGCAGCCCGCGATGTCGGCAGATACCTAGGAGTGAACTACCGGCGATCTTCATGAAAATTACCTGAATTCGTAGTATTTTGCGCAAATGTCCTCCCCGGTGCTTCTGTAAAATTCATTCGCCGTTCGTTACAAGTAATTGCTCGCTCCATTTTAAACGTAGAAAATGTTTAAATGCAGAAGAGTTCCTCTAAATGCTGTTTCAGGTTCTTTTTCCCCTCGAGTTTCTATTCAAATGAAAGTTCGTCGCGTTTTATTAAATTTCTCATTTTTCGCGAAATTTTCACATTTTCTTTATAATGCTTTACCGCTGGCGCATTCTTACCCATGAGTGGAGAACTCGCGAAAGGACGGTGCGCTTTGTCGCGTCGTAAGAACGTGAGAAGTGCATAATAGTGGCGACAACACGACGGCCGCAGCTGTCGCGTTGCAATTCGTTCGCGAGAGTTCTCATACAAAGGAAGCGAATCTTGAGGGTCGGTCCGTGGAAATGAGTGAAAGTAACCATTACTTAACTGCACGCTCGCTTTGCGACGGAAAAGCCTTCTCTTGCCGCCAATTAGGAAATCCATCGGAAAACATTTAGCGGCGTCGTCTCGCTTTGTTCCATTTAATTACCGATAATGGCGCATTTTTCTTCATCGCATCTTCGTCACGAGAATCTTTCACAAACCGTCGCTTTCAACTTACGAATAAATAGGGTAAAGTCGCCTATTATGGGATAGGTTCCTAATATGAGGTAGTGAGGTTTCTGCTACATTAGTAAGCGTATGTGTGTATGATTGGTACTATCATAAACTGATTACTCTTGGGGTGAAATCTATTTAGTAGAAAATTCATTATTAGATCATGCGTGCAGTCGTTGAAAAAAAAATTGTTTTATTGGATGTGTCAAGATTTATTGAGATGAGTTTTTAAACCTTGTTTATTCTAAAATAAACAAATATTTGATGATAAATTCTGCATTTAGTGATAAAGGAAAGTCGAGAAAAATACGGGATGTGATGATTTGCTTAATTATAAATAATAGATTTGGTGATCGTGAAAGCGTGGAACTCAAAATATGAGACACTCAAAAATCCCCATTTATTATTGCATAATCTGACTTCGAGAACTTTCCAAAATGCTATAATAAAGTTTTTCATTGAGGACTTTCGAATTATGAGACTTGAAAGTTATCGCCTTCAGCATTAGCACTGAGACTTTAAAATATCTCAAAGAAAATAGATTTTTGAGAAAAATGTTACGTACAAAAGTTTTAAGTATCGAAAGAGCTATTTGATTGGTTAACTAGATTTTGAATCTGGAGTTTAATTTGAACCTAGTAAGGTTCAAGGATAAGACCCATCTCATATACAAAAACCTTTGTATCTCATATTAGGAACTCCTTTTTTGAACAAGCAAAATCGGCAATTTTGATAAAAAATTTCATATACAACAAAGTATAGCTATTATCAATTGCTAACTTTTGGTGATGAAACTTAAATATATTTACTATAATTTGGATATAAAAATAGGAGTTAATGGCATAAATTAAATAAATTATAAGCCTTTGAAAAAAGGTGTCTCATAATAGGTAACTTTAACCTAATTATAATAGTCTCGTAACGCTCCCCTTCGCGAAGATACCGCAAATGCGGATGCGAAGGATTGTTTTCGCACATAAATTTCTGTAAGAAACTGTCTCGCGTGTTGTCGCCTCCTCGCAAGCGTTGCCAACGAAACGCTTAATCGATTCGCTCGCTATCTCTCGGGAATTAGAGAAACAGGTTTCCACCTGACTGATCCGTGTTGCTAATTAAAACACGTGTACTCGCAGCCGAAAAACTTTTCCTAAATGCGCGACGCGGGCAAGGTAAATTTCCGTCTTGTCTCGGTAATCTGCCCAGCCGAAACGAGTTAGAGCGCCGGAAAAAAAAAGTCAAGCGGTGGACTGTAACAGCTCGATCGCATGCGATCGGTCGCATGTCCCGCCGGTCGTTGCCACCTTGGTGTTTTGCGTAACGCCTTTCTCGCATTTAAAATCGACCGACCACCTGTCACCTGTTAATTGCGATTAATCGCGTGAGACACTGCATACGTGTCGCACATCGTTAATACACATCGTGCATGTATTACGCGTGTATCATTTCATTTTTACACGTTGTGCCAATTACGTAGTTTACTCGTGTGCTGTTGAACGGCCATATCTAACTTTTACACGCGGATTTCACTAAAAATACAATTTCGTAATGCATATACTTGCTGCTTTCTTGTACCTTGCGCACGTGCAGTTAAAAAAAGAAGATATTAAAGTAAATGTCTCAGTGACATGTCTTCATACTTGAACATTTCCATAAAAACTTATTATTAATCTTAATGTATCTTTTTATAATGTTAAAATTTAATTGTTATCTCCTTTTTCATTTCTCTTTAAGATAGGTATAAAGTTATATAATCTTAAAATTTTTTAAGAAATATTATGCATTTGTTAGACTAATATTTTTTTATATTTATTTTATAAACAATAGATACGTTAAGGACAAATATTTATGACACTAACAAAAATTTAGAACATTAAAGACAAGCGTTTTAGATCGTCTGGATATTGTTCATTCAGATGCTTTAAATTTATATTAGTTTGAATAATTAAAAATTGTTTTTCTTTGTATAATTTTGTTAATATCAGATATTTTAATTATACAATTAGATTATTTTATATCGTGAATTCTTACAAAAATTCAACAATCTTGGCTCTGCATCGTTACGTATCCAGTTACTGAGAGATTTACCTTAGATGTCACGCGTGTATTTCGCGATTCCGTCCGCGGAATCGCATAAAGAAAGACGGCCGCGACGACGAACGGCGCGGTGTTTTCATCGGGAACGAGGAGAAACGAGTTTCGTCGAGGCGATCGCGTTATCGCGTATCCGTCGCACGGGACGGTCGATTATCTGCGCCGGCTCGCTCACTTTCACTGGCCCCCGACCGGAAAGAGAAAAGCGATCGAAGAATACACGGCCGAGGTGTTATATAAATTAGACGTCTCGCGAATTTTTCCGGGGCGCCGGTGCGTATCAGAATATCGATTCCGCGATAGGGTTGCAATTTAGATTGCGGAGAAGCCACAACTTGCCGTAAGCGAAACTATACTTAGGTGCTCGAGAAGCGAGTGTTTTATCTATCCCAATCTGATGCTTCAGTCTTATACATATATAGAGGCTAAAGAAAATAACGTGATTATCTGGGAACTACTTGTTTTACTGATAAAAGGTTGGCCTATTATTTACTTTTAACACAGATTCTATCCTGGTTGAAATAAAATTATAGAATGCTTGGAAAGTGATCAATAGAAGGTTGTACGGAAGACTGTAGCTAGGGAAATTTTTTGAATTTTGATTTTTAGAATTTTTTAAATTATTTTAATTTTAATTTTAAATGTTTATAAATAGTTAATGTTTATGTAACTTCAATAAAAATGTTTTAAAATTAATAGTTTAAGAGGATGCTAAAGTAACAAGAGAACTTCCTCAACGTCGGTACTGCAGATTATTTTTTCTGCAGAAGGGAAAGGGGGAATGCTAACACCAAGCTAACGCTCTTTGTTCAACGCATAGATCTGTCTTTGTTTTTCGATTGCAGTGCCATCTGCGAAAAGACCTATCAATTACTTTTGCACACCATCATTGCTCTGTTTATGACAGTTCAGTTTCGCTGAGCGAAATATGCATGCCGGTAAAAGCACATTAGTTAATCTTTTTTGTTAGGCGTTTAGTCGTAATTTCACACAGTCAGTGTTATTCGTGCATGTTCTGAAGGGTGCTCTACCCTCATTTTGTATGTGCGAGCTATACAACTTCTGTACTAAGGTAAAGTTAATCTTAGGTGACGGCTATACGAGTGAATTTTTAATGATTTGTTAACTTTTTATTCGATTTTCTTGTAAAATTTACCTGAGCACCCTTTCTTTTTACGCATATTTTAATTCTATAAAAAGTTTTTGTGATTCTGTAACGCCAATTCGAAGATATTTAAAAGCTGTAAATGTCGGTAATTCGCGGTACTTTAGCATCCTCTTAATCGTTTTGAACAATTTATTTTCATTTGTAAACTACCTTCAGATACAAAAGGTAATTGTATCTAGGAACAATGTTATACTTGGATATCAATATAAAACGCAAATTTTTATGAAAGAATAACTAATTCTATTTGAGAGTTGACCATAATTAAACTATAACTATTAATTATAAAGTTAATTTTAAACAAATGTCGCGATAAATAAATGAAGAAGTTTAAACGTTTAAAAATGCGTTGCAACATAAAATCAATGTATTTCGTAAAGTATAAACCAAAATATAAAACAAATCTTTTAATTTTCTTCAATCTAAAATTTAAAATAAAAAGTAAAATTTAAATTTAAAATTTGTCTTCTTATGAATAATCAAGAAACAAAATCTTTGGCCAAATGCATTTTTTAATTTCATTTTTCTTTTTTTAGCTTCTTTGTTTATTTTTTTATATTTTTTTTACAATTTCTAATTTTTCTGTCACATTATTTAGTGTACTGGAACTTTTTTGAGATTCATATTCCTTTTTTTTTCGAAGTTCAGCTTTCGGAAATGGCACAATTTCAAAAGGTAATTTTTGTTATTTGAATTAACAAGCAAATATAGTTGAAGATTGATATGCAGAATTAAATTTGAGATTGTCTGAAATAACTCAAGTAGCGTCTCAAAAAAGTGGGTTTTATAAAAATATTACCAAGTCCATCGACCTGAAGATGTTAAAAGTGTCCCTAGATATACGTCCTTAGATAACTTTAAAGTATAACAAGAATGGACAGAAATAAATTATGCAATACTTTAAATATACTAAATAACAGTTAAAATTCACAGAACAGTCTTCCTTACTATTTTTTTAACGCGTAGAAAGAAGTAGTATCAAACATTAGCAGCAAATTAAAATTAATATATTCTATTTGACAATCATTGTTTCATTCATACATACATAAGCAAGAAATTATATTCTTGCTTATATATGAAACCTTGCTTGTACATAATTTACTTTTCTTTATTAAAGAATTTGATAATTTAAAATTTTAACAAAATATTTATATTTTTATTTAAACATTATATTTAACAGTCATCACATAATGTTTTGATAATAGTATTAAAATATTCTAATTGTTGGTTTGAAGATATATATATATATATATATATATATACATATATTTCCTAGGTGTTTACATTATTTTATCCATTGTACATTATATATACAAGTATCAACATTTAAATTTTTTTAATTTACGGTACTTTTGCGTGATTCTTTTGTATCGTTCTTGATACCCAGATTTCAGTATGTAAGAATTCGCTTAATTTATACGCAATGCCAGGTCGCGTGCCGAGCTACCTTTCTAAAGCAGCGGTAAAAGCGGACATCTTACCATGACATCTCTACTACAGACGGCTACTCGACTACTCCCACGCGAATTAAACGTACCGGGATTCCCGGCCTGTCGTTCATCGATCGTCGAGATCATGTATCCTGCCCTGGTAGTACCAGATCTACAGAAGCTCTCGATACCGCGAGCGATATCTACTTGCGTAACTTTTACATTGGTAGCCTGGCATAACGGTATCCAGTCGCGCCTGGCTCGTAAGACTGCTACACAGCTATGATTAGAATTAACGTTTCTTCTTCGTGCGCGCTCGGTCGGTTTTCAGTAACACCTGCCGTTGTACGCACGGCGGAGCTGGAACTCTCATTCGAGTCTCAAACGGAAAAACTCCGCTTTCCCTATGACCGCGAGAACGCCACGGAAATAACTTGACTAGCGAACAATTTCGTTCGGTTGCATTCTGTTTAGATTGCCGTGCGTGATACGTAGAATTTGGAAAGTTTCGGTTCGCTGAAACTTCGCAGTTGCGATAAATATCCTTTGATAATGTTGCAATTATCTCGTCGTAGATTGAAGGATTTCGAGAAAACAACGAATAAATCATCGAAATCAGCGTGAAGAACGATCGTTTTTTTTTTGCGGTAAAAGACAATAAAATGCAACAGAGCGCATCCTTTCGTCTCTTCGCGGGGAATTATGTTCCTCGAAGCTGCTGAAGAGTGTTACGTTCTTACGCATATCATCTTGAATGTAATTACTGTAATTATTATTTTCGCGTTGCAAAGCATCATTACCGATGCCGCGAGCGCTAAAAGTTCGTTACATTTCCTGGTACTTCCACGCCCGACTTTTCTCCGCGTCTCTCGAACTAGATTTCCAGCGTGGAAAAACGCGCATGCAAAGTCGGCAAAGTCCTAAACGGGCGAGATAATATTACACTTGCGCATGTGCCCACGTATTAAATCGTAAAAGAAATATCGGTCACTGACTTTCGCTCCGTTCAACGCACGAATCTGGAATACGCTCGCTCCCTCTTATGTATTTGTACTCTCCTCGTCTAACTATAATTTGCATTTCCTGTTTCGTCCGTTTTTAAATGTGATATTAAATTAAAGTTGTATATGTGTGACATTTCAAAGTATTATCAAAAATATAAAAAATTTATAGATGTTCTATAAAAAATAAATCATTCTATAGATTGTTCTCTAAATATAAAAGTTTTATAGATTGCTCTATTACTACGTTTGAGTATCTGTGTAAAATTTAAGCATAAGCCATTATTAGTTTAAAATGATTTTATTTTACGTTTCATTTGATTTTTTTGTGTAAAATCGCGATTTGTAGTACTTATTTAATGAGAAAGCGTTACGAATTAAATCAATTTTTTTACATATATTACTAATACTTTAATAATTTAATCTAATAATAATTTAATAATTGAGCAAAAATCTAAATATTCGTGCAAAACTCGAAAAGTTAATTTGGATTCATTCATTCGTATAAAAAAATCATTTACTTAAAACTGCAGCAAAATATAGTCATTTACCCACCTCTGTTAAGTTAGCATTCCATGACAGAAAATTAGAATAAAACATAGCGAAATTAAGTGCTAATTTTGGTGCCAATTTAATGTTCCATTCCTAATTTTTGTTCAAAGTAAAGTAGTTTGCACTGGAACCGATACTTTGTGTCGATTTAAAAGGATACTTTACTATTGTTCGTATACTGTATATACACACTTTTTGGCTTATCTTCTAATGTGTAACATAGATCAATTCTGTTTATTGTTCTTTAAGGCACTTAAAGAATACTTATTCTTTAAATCTTATAGAGTAAAAATTACTCGAAAAATTACACCAGCTCAATTTTCACTTTTGATATTTCACTCTATGAGATATTCAATTTTGTGGTTTGTACTTTTTTTATTTTTGTTTGTATTTTGGATTAAATATGCTAACTTGCTATGAGTCTAGCCTCCCCACTTTCAAATGTGGATTCCTGCTAAATGGCTTGAGTATTAAAAGGAATACCGCATTAACTTAGCATCTAATTAGCACTTAATTTTGGTATATATCTTATTCCGATTTTCTGTAGTGGAAATGCTAACTTGACAGAGATCATTTACTTTGCATAAGCAAAATTATTTGCTCTTTGCAGCTGATTTCATGGTCAAAATTCCTTGAAAATATTTGAGTATTCACGATCAAATTTTTTTTGTTATTGAACAAGAAAAAAGAAAGAATAAACCTGTAAAAAATTTGCAGTTTAAATTTTCTATTGTTTTTAGCTGTCATTGTATAAGAAAAACATCTTTAAATTTCAAGTTCGCAATCCATCATAAAAAGCTCCTGTATTTATGCTTTTTTTAATCCTTTAATATTTGTTTTTCCTTAATAACTAAATCAAAACAAAAAATTTTTAAATTTCATTCATGTAAAATTTATTTTAAAATATATTTGAATAACTTTGTATTTAATCCGCAGTGAATAAGAAGAAGAAAGATAGTATTGTACTTTCCAATTCTATCAATGAGGCGATTTAGAATCATTAAATATTAATTATAATAAAGTTAATAAGAAATTTATTAGAGAAAGTGACGTCACTCTTTTATACACACTTGAAAAACTAATTTGAGCTATCTATATTGTGTTAATTTTCTCATAGTGTTTGGTGCAGCAAGACCATGCGAAAATGCATAGCTCCTTTTTCACGACGCGGTCCCTTTTCCGGCACCGGCGATGTGTGCGCCATAAGAAGATGGTGCAGACTTGATGATCCCACGGCATATGGCGATCCTAATAAAGCACGCTTTCGTATCCGCCTACGCGTCACGATTAACAATTAACGACGACGGTGCGCGGCGTAACGAATGCCAAGCGGGACAACTCACCTCCTTTTCGGCGCGGCGTGCCGTCGCGCTTAGGAAAGTGCGTCGCGCTGTTCGTCGTCGTTCGTGCACGTGCAGGTAGCTGAGAGTCCCAATTATTCCGGAATAACGGACAACCTAGGCCCGTATGTGTGTATGCGCGTGCATGCGATCGCGCAAGACGTACACACAGGACAGACGAGACACGTGTGCGTGTACATTTCGAAAAATCGTCGCGCCTCCAATGCTCGGTTATCGTCTAACGGTGACTGATCCTCTGGACGTATAATGCACGCGTTAGTATCGCTACACCGAGCATTTAAGACCTGTAATTTATCTTTTCCATACGCATTCTTTACATTTTCAATCTATGATTTTTCTTCTTAACTCTTTGCGGCACACTGAGATAAAAAATTGTAGTGGTAGCAACTACACTGAGAGAAATCGTTTGGCAGTATAGTGATCAAATGAATTTTATAGTTACTGGTACCAAAAACTTTGTTACATAACTTTTTGTAATTTATTGTATGAAAATAATTATTTGGTTAAGACTACAAATTGTTTGGTCAAAACAACTATATATTTAGTAACTATCACTATAAAATTTATTTGATCACTATCACTATAAAATTTATTTGATCACTAATCAAACTTTGGTTGATTTTACAAAACATTTCTCTCAGTGCATAAGGGGATAACCATTTTGTTAATAGAAATATAATATGTAGTTAAGTGAACTATATTAGAGTTATTGCAACTAAGTTAATGGTTAAGAGAACTAATAAAAAATAGTTATAATATACTATATAATATAGTAATTACAACTATTTTTTATTATTAAAATAGAAACAATTCTTTAAGACTCCTTACATAAATGATAATAGTTTAAGAAAAACATTGACCACATGATTGTTGTTACATACCACACACGCCTGTTTATAATGTTTCTGATGAATCTTTTATCTGTTTGAACTAAGAATGCACTGAAGAGGACTCGAACCGTGAGTCGAAACGTCTGCGGATTAATGTTTAACGGACTTTGCGTATTAATGTTAAACTTACTTTAATCAGCGTCAATTGCACGCCTTTTTCCATCTAATGATTTATCAACAAACATTATGTTGCACATTTACATCCTGTGTCGACTCCTATAGGTCAATCTTTTTCTTAAACTATTTTTTATTAGTTCTCTTAACCATTAACTTAGTTTCAATAACTATAATATAGTTCACTTAACTACATATTATAATTCTATTAACAAAATTTGTATGGTTGTCCCCTTATAG
This sequence comes from Solenopsis fugax, assembly GCA_003595255.1. Classification (NCBI taxonomy): domain Eukaryota; kingdom Metazoa; phylum Arthropoda; class Insecta; order Hymenoptera; family Formicidae; genus Solenopsis; species Solenopsis fugax. The sequence goes on along the minus strand of QKQZ01004285.1, from coordinate 5,006 downwards.
TTGCAACCATTAAAATTTTTCTCTCAGTGCATAGTGATATATTCATATATCACCTTATTTTATTCAAAGTTTTACGATTTTTTTATCAAATTCTGAGAAATTTAACAATATTTGTCCACCATATTGGATCCGCCATCTTGAATTTTCAAAATGTTCAAATTTGGATTTCGAATTCAGCGACTCCAAAAATCCCGAGTATCAAGTTTCGTTAAAATTGGTAGAAAAATGGAATGACAACTGATTGCCCATATCTCTAATTGGCTAATTTAATAAAAATTTCTAATTGGCTATCCCAAAAGAAAAATAGCGTTGTGAATGGCTGTGGTCAATTGCAACGTAGTCAAAAGGGGCGCTTCCGAAAAATGTTGTCCGCAAAGGTTTAAAGCCTAGCAAACGAAAATTAATTCAAATGAATTAAAAATTCAATTTATTTTAATTTATCCGAGTTTGTGTGTTAGAGTCCCGGAGTATTTTTGGATTCAAATGCGGACTTGAATGGATTAAAATACGAAATGCGCTATTCATCATTTTGAATTCGGATGGATTCATGTCCCATTATATTATTTGGATTCGAATGAATTGAAATACGAAATGAGCTATTCATCATGTTGAATTCGGATGTATTCATATTGAATTGAAATGGATATTATTTTTGGATTCAAATGAATTGAAATACGAAATGAGCTATTCATCATGTTGAATTCGAATGGATTCATTATACTATTTTTGGATTCAAATAAATTGAAATACGAAATGAGCTTATTCATCATGTTGAATTCGGATGTATTCATATTATTTTTGAATTAAAATGGATTCGAAAAATCTGAAGCGCTAATTCAAAAGTGTCAAAATGAATTCATTTCTATCCATTTCAATTCATTTTCATTTGCTGGGAGGGAAAAGTAAATTGTGCACGGATCTATTGCGAGGCTTCATCGATGAAGAATGATTTGACAAATTCCGAACACTTCCTGTACATACGACACAATTAATCACGTCAGCGATAATTAATACGCGAAACTTTTCAGTTTGATTCATCATGAGTTGGCTGTTTTTATTACAGGCTTAGCTATGTGATCTACTCATGCAATTGCGAGAATACAAAAGAATCTTAGCATCAGCGTATAAGTGCGATAACTCCGGAGGGAATATCCATCAACGTTTGATCTGGGAGAAATAATGGCGCGACGCGAATGGTCCAATTATGCCCGCTTCCCCGCGCGACGTAATGCATCCTTCCTTTGTACATGGCGCATGTATATTCCCACGTTTTCACTGGCCGCGTAGTGAGGACAAAGGCCAGGTTTCACGACGGTGACCGAAAACGAGAGTCTACTTGGAAACGAGCAAAATGGAAACAATACACTATCGTATTTCAAGCGATTCATTCTGTGCCAAAATGTCGAGCGTTTGCGTTTTGTTTCAAACTGGTGATATTTACGGTGCGTCATACAGTGACATCTACAACCTACAAATTCGTACTGTGCGCGAGGTTCAATTTAGTTTCGAGTTTGATTAGAAACAGAGCACATTCCAAAACTTTATACACGTAAAACTTTATTGTGTTAATAAATAGTCAATAGACGTTAAAATTTCTTTTGAAAAAAAGTTTATTCCAGCATATTCTAACAAATAAACATCGCGAGACGTCCTTATTGCAAATTAATGAGCGCATTTTAAGTAGTATAAAAACAAAATTGTATTGAAACGAAAGAAGTTTACAAAAAAACTATATTATGGTGCCGAAAATTATGTTGATTAGGTCGTTTTTTTACTATTTGACATCGTTGATTTTATTATACAATTTAATAACTTCCTACGTTTTAAAACACATCACATTTGCACTAAAATTAAATTTTTTAAGTTAAAAAAAAAACAACTGCACAATAATTTAAGATTAGAAAAAATTTTTAATTGCAAATTGAAAAGCGTGTAATATTACTTCATGCAATTTCGCTATTAATCAAAACTGTTATCAACTGTACAATCGACGAAAGCAAATGTTAAAAAACGACCTATTCAACATAATTTTCCGCACCAGTAGTGATGTGGTTTTTGTTTAGAATATAGTTTATTATTTTTACTTTAATTATAAAATGCGTTCTTTAATTTTTAATCAAAAACTTTTCCAAAGCTTGAGAACATTTCATAACTTTTCTTATAAACCTTTAATCGTTGTATTTATGTCATCAGCTTAAACTTTCTAGTTCCCCGGAGTTCGATAGCCGCGGACAATCACAGCATTAAATTATAAATTCAATTATAAAATGAATATGCGTGTATCCATCGATCGCGAAATGCATTTATGTAAGATTTGTTGTGAAACTCCTGGCTGCCGCAGATATGTGTTACGCGTGTGATAAGCGTGATTAAAAAAGCGTGAAAAAGAGTGAATGAACGGCGCAGAGCGAATTTCTAGACATTCCCGCGGTTATAAAGCGGAAAGGCCATGCCGTGGTCGCTCCCGCTCCCGCTTCCGCTTGTTCGAGAGTATCTGCGCCGGCCGCAAAGTTAATCACCGTCCAACTCGGCGATTTAATACCGTACAAGCGGCAACTGGTATCGATAGTGCAGCGAACCTGATCTTCTAGGGTGATGCCGCGCACGGACTTTCCGGCGGAAGCCGCCACCCTGAAAATTATTCGAGCGTGTCGAATCGCGCTTCTATGATTGTGATTGCGAGGAACGAGTCACAATAGCCGTCTGTTTTCTCTCCTCGCGATCGATATATCGACCAAAATGATCCATTTACTCCCTTTGTCGATGTTGATCTTCGACACGATCACGCTCTCTGTTTCTCTCTCACTGAGAGAAATCGTTTGGTAGTATAGTGATCAAATGAATTTTATAGTTACTGGTACCAAAAACTTTGTTGCATTTAACAAAAAAATCAAAAACTTTTTGTAATTTGTTGTATGAAAATAATTATTTGATTAAGACTACAAATTGTTTGGTCAAAACAACTATATATTTAGTAACTATCACTATACAATTCATTTGATCACTAATCAACCAAACTTTGGTTTTACAAAACATTTCTCTCAGCGCTCTTCTCTTCTTTTTTCCATAGCGCTGATACGTACACTGAGAGAAATGTTTTTAAAATCAACCAAAGTTTGTTTGAATAGTGATCAAATGAATTTTATAATAGTGATAATTACTAAATATATAGTTGTTTTGAGCAAACAATTTGTAGCCTTAATCAAATAATTATTTTCATACAACAAATTACAAAAAGTTTTGTTAAATGTCAAAACTAAGTTTTTGATACCAGTAATTATAAAATTCATTTGATCACTATTCTACCAAACGATTTCTCTCATTGTCAGTGTAGGCTTACGAAGCGATCGCCAATATGAATATGAATAATGGCTTTCGAGCTAAAGAGAGAAAATACAAGATTTAAAGATTCAGGGGGAAGATATTCCTTTCCAGCGGGTTCCGAGGGATTTCAGACTCTTTCATTTTGTTGCGCTTTCTTTGGCTTGTCTTTTCTACGAGAAGTAAAGATGTCAAAGCTATGCGTAATTTATTCTTGTGACCGAGAATTCTCTTTCGTCGTCCACAATCGATATTCCAGCCACGTTCCATCGCAAAGTCGAAATTTAATCTGATCGTGCCTGCATCTAGTCAGCCTTAACTTCCTTCCCCACTTCTTTAGGTTGACCTAGATTATTGCGATTTGGTGTTTTCTATTTTTACGAAGGCAAACGTTTGGCACTGAACTTGTAATATTTCTTTGCAGCATCGGTTAATCCGATTGCAACATCTCTCTGAGCTTCGTATAATCCAGGCCGAGTTATGGTGACGTTAGTTGGATGCAGTTTTGTAATTTACGACATGATTATGTACTAAAACCTTTGCAGGGATACGAGAATTTTTTTCAGCCGCCGCGTTTTTATTTTTATTTATTTATTTTTTTTTCTTTTTTGCAATCAAGCGAAACGTTCTTGCACCGCCAGCAATAAAAATCGAGGAAGACGGTACATTTCTTTTTCCGTTAACATCGACCGTGTTGCTCGAACTCTCGAAAACGTCCGTGAAATCGATTTCGTTCACGGAGAGGCTCTCGAGAGCGGTCCGTGCTCCGAAGCTTCACTCGCGGAAAAAGCCGCAGAACGACGAGGACGACTGCTCGATTTTCTCTTCCTCTCTCCTGCATTCGATGCCCTTTTTGCACCGCTACATTTTTGTCGAATTCTCCTTGGAATTTTTTGCTGATACAGCCGCGTCCTTTACCGGCACTTTGTTTCTGCCCCGGTAACTTAGCGCTATATAACGAAGGACGACAGGACAGCGATAGAGAACACAAAAAGAAAAGATGTGGCTAACGGAATTGCAGTTTCGCCTGTGAGCATCTTCCATTTACAATATAAGCGATTTTGTATTGTACACGCGTCTGTAGATGTGCGCTAACGTTTCAATATCTTCTCGGGAAAGGAGCCATGCAATTTAGGTGCCATTCCAAACGTAGAGCCACTAAACGCGCCCGTGTTTTCGTAAAATTCAATTTTTCTCGGATTAGAAATCAATTTATAAAAATCTTTCTATAATTACAGATAAATAAAGTAATATTTAAAAAAAAAGCATTGAAAGACACATTTTTTTCACGAAAGCGTCCACGAATTGACTCTCTTCAGAAACTTGAAAATATTCAGTGACGAAAGGCAAATGTGCGTGCATTTCGATGATGAGAGGTACGCGCGCTATGTCAAGGACCATCGCGATTGGACGCGCAGCGCGTTGACGTAGCATCCTTTCTCAAGCAATCAGCATCGGTGTCATCTGCAGCCGAGACGCACTGCGAATCAAGGACGGGTCCCAACGGCGTGCGAAAGATGCGAAACGGCGGACAAACGGCGCAGCAAACGGCGGTAATGACGCCGCCGCATCTGAACGGCTCGGCGCAGTTCATATCGGGCAGCTATGTGACGACGGGATATCTGCCGCGTCAGTCCTGGACCCAATTCCAGGCTGCGCCGCAGCATCCGACCAGGAGCGGCGGC
>QKQZ01004283.1:0-36451 GCA_003595255.1 Solenopsis fugax | reverse complement strand
ATGAATACAGGACTCAGGATATGCAAAAGAAAAAAAACTGCAACGAATAGCCCCGGTCTCCCCCTATATATTTTTAACGTCGCGATTATGTAACGCGCAATTTTGAAGCAGCATTAAAAATTTTCCGTTGAAAAATAACTTTTTCAATGTGCTGAGAGGATTCGCATCTCATAAATATTTTTCAGTTGATTCATTTAATGGTATATTTTATACAGATACATGTTTATTGCATACGTCCAGATTCGTATTATATTTGCACATATATCAAGTGCAACGGAGCGCACATCTTTTTTGCCTTATAATATTTGCACCAAATTCACGGAGCACGGCACAAGTCGTAAGTCATTTCCTGTAGAATTGGATTCGGATTTCGCTACATTAATCGTACGCAAGGAAGAAAACGAGGCTATTGTTGCAATTTAAAATCTCGAGTGTTTACGACTCACAGTGGCACCCGAGTACCTACACATATACAGAGTGTTTCCGGATTTTTAAACTTTAATAGTATGCATTATGAATTGAGATAAGGGAAAAAGTTCTTTTGCTTAAATAGTAACTGGAATTTTCTATTTAAACAAAGCGATTAAAACTGAAATCAAAATTTCTTTTTGCTGCTAAGTTGGTATAATTATACTCGACTTTTATGCGGAATTTCAGTGAAGTGTAATTAGTTTGTTTACGACAGCTGTGTTATGTTAGTCAACCTTTGGTTTAGTACTTACAGCGATTTTCTTTTAAAGCCTCTGTCGACTCAAAACGCTTTGCACGAAGTGGTAATTTGAGTTTTGAGAACAGGAAAAAGTCACAGGGAGCCAAGTCTGGCAAACACAGTTCTTGAGGAATGATATTTGTTGAGTTTTTGGCCAAAAAGTTGCTACAATCGAACTGGGAAAATTAACATTTATAAATTCTTTTTTTTTTTGCCAAAAAGTTGCATTCCGATATCGATGTGTGAGATGGTGCAAAATCCATAAATTATCTTTCTACAAATCCGGCCATTTCTTGCGGATTACCTTATGCAAATGCCTCATAATGTTTAAGAATTCCTTATTGATTGTTTGACTTTATTTAACTGTTTTTTCAATTTCGGTTTAATCACTTCGTTTAAATAGACAACTCCCGGTTATTTTTTGAGCAGAAAGTATATAAACAATCTTGAAGTACTTTGTTAAATGTTATAGCAAAAATATGAAATCTGCAAGAAACTATTTTTCATCCAAGTTTGCATTTCAAAATGATGTCAATATAAGCCCATGTCAATATAAATTTAACGCATCGATGTAATGTTGAATTAAATTATTTCAAATAGTAAACACTATTAGAAGAACCGGAAGAGACAAATATCGTTAAACGAAATATTATTTATATGTCATTTGATGTTTATTTTGTGTCGTATCACTTCAAACAGTAAATACTAAGTTTATCGAACACAAGTCACGTCAAGAAGTGAACAACAAACTAATACAAAAAACTAATACAAAGAATTATCGGCGTACACTGCAATTTCATGTTTTTACTATAATTTTTAAGGATATTCTGGCTATATAACACGAGCTAAAAGTTATCGAAATTTATAATAAAAACTGAAGGCTTCTTAAATTTATTTTTTTCTAATCAACGACAAAAAATTTTGGTCGCGAATGCCTGAATCTTGGCCCTGAAACCAGCTGTAAAGAAGAAAACAAAAAATTTGATTTTTGCAACGAAAATGATTTTGCTGCAATTTTAAATAAATAACTTTTAATATCTTTTGAATTATTTACTATTCAGTACTAGATCAAAATTATTTATTTAATTATTTCTTCTAAACTATATTTTTTTCAAATTTGAAACTAATTAATTTTTTAATCTATTTTAGCCACTTGAATCAACGCGATAGTTTTCCATAAAGTGGGTAAATAAATACGGATTGCAAACTAAAATTCTTATAACTTTTGAAGATTTCAGTGATTAGTCCCATATTTTTTTATAAATCTCCGAACACATGTGACAACAATCTGTAAAATTTTTGTTAAATTCCCAATATTAAAAAAATAAATACCAAACATTTTTAATAAAACATTTAGGATCTATGTTTATATAACATTTGTTCCTCTGTTAGAACGTACTGCTAAAATTGTATGGAAAATCCGGAGACACCTTGTATATATATTTTTTTCGTAGCGCGCAGCGGAAAAGCCGCGTGATCCAATTTCGTCGCGATCGTAATCGTCATATTTTACAGGCGCGCATCGCGCCCTCCATCTACAATAAACTTCGCAGTTCCGTGTTCGATACCGCGGTCAACAATATCCGCGCGCATTGACCGAACTTCCCCGATCGACGATGCCTGGGCCGCATTCGTCCCGACTCTGCGAGGAATCCCCGTGCGACTGGGAGGTCGTGCACCCCAACCGCGAGTCGATCGTTGTCGGTACTTCTAGTCGTTCGAGAATAGCGAAACGCGGGGATCACGTCCGTCATATTCCTCCGATGTTTGATCGGAGGGACCGATCGTGGAGAGCGGTGTTTGGCTTACGCTTGCAAATGTATTCGACTGGTGTCGGCAGTGCATTAACGCCCGGCTACGCCGGGGAAATTGTTCGGCCATAACGACACTGCCGTGTTGTTACCGTCAACAATGTGAAAGAGAGCGGGGATCAGCAGCTTGTATCAGACTCTCCAAAGACTCTTGTTTATATTTCCCTGCAAAGCCGTTCGAACGACCGAATTCCGGATTATTCCGAAGCCACGGTGATGATGGTAGACAAGCCGTCATTCGCGCCCCTGCCATTTCCACTCGCTCCTCGACGGCAATTTGACGTGTAACGCATTCGCAGTCTTGTTCAGGATTAAACTTGTGTGCCAAAACATCCGCGACTCGTGAGACCGGCAACCGGCAACCGGCAACCGGCAACCGGCAAGGAAGGACTGTCATTTCGCATTCTGCGCATTCTGCCCGTAGCGCGTAATTATACTTCACATTACGCAAGATATTGTATTCTACCTCGGTATTACTTAGCCCTTCATTATCATTCTCATCATAGCGCGGTTCATCCGTGACCTACGTAATGTTATAAGGGGCTCCGGTAACCATATTATTCTGGCATGCGTTCAAGTGGACGTTTTGGGGTTAAAGGTGAAATTGATCGTGGTTAGGTTAAGGCTGGTCAGGGCAAGGGACGTGGAATTACGATTTAACGCTGAAAGAGTTTTAGTGCCTTTGATCTGGCAACGAGCCCACAGGGATATACATAAAGATAATGGCGCCGGGCTTTTTATAGCCGATTTTGTGTGCTCAAAAAATTGTACACCGTTCCTGTTTCGCGATTCAAAATCCCGGTAATATCCCCTATCAGAGACTCACTTTGTAATCGTGAATTCGCTGATATCTTCCCGGTTTAAATCTAAAGCCCGCGTGTATCGGATACATTAACGATATGTTCGAGAGAACTTTGTAGCTATTGCTATTTTCCACTGTGCACTTAGAGGATTAAAATTCTTTACAAACTTTCGCCGAATGAAACTTAGAAGCTTTGTGGCTTGTGGAGGTTTCCATTTAACGTTTTCTTGTAGTTTATAAAGCAAGTAGCAGCATTAATTTGCCGCTATCGGAAAAATGAAGTTGTCCGACGCAGATTTTTTAATTATACGATCTTGTAGCCGTTTCAAGTTTCAAAATACTTCTGACACTTTTATGAACGGCATGAATTATTTATGGCTTTGTATACGCGCATTTGCGCATTTTTAATATACCCCGGCGAAATGCGTTGGTGCGATGAGCTTAAAAGGCTTACCGCCAATAATGGAAAATTTAATTGTCAATCCATCAAATTTCAAACGCAATTTCTCGGCGCTTTTGTGGCGTTCAATAACGAAGTCGCCGGAATTTCCTTCCGCTCGGTACAATCGTGCATCTCATCAATCTCCCGACATTATTCCAAAAGGTGGCTGCGTCTTTAAAGTGTTACTATCTTACCCTGATCAATAAACTTTCCTTTTGTTCGGCGCTTATAAACATTAAGGGCCAATGAAATTGCCGAGAGAATCTTGCAATTTTGATAGGACCTTCCGCAGCTTATGCTGGCTAGCTATTTCCGTCTATAGAGATTTCAAACAGTTAAGAGAGAGAACCTACTTACTTAATATAGCATACAGATTCCGGTTATGCGTGATTCCTCTTCCTTTCGGTCTTTCAGCCCCTTTCTCTCTCTCCTCTTTCCCTTTCTCTCTGGCTTTCTATTCGCGCCATTTCTCATACTGTTTTTCCCCCTCTCTCCCTCTTGCTGTCCTTCCTTCTTCCCTCTTTCTCGCTATCTCTGTTGCAGTCGAGTTATCAGCAACTTTCCACTTTAACTAACAACAATTCAGTAAGCAAACAATTAAGCCTTGGCTCGTGGAAACTTCGTATGCTGTCAGGCTACGTTTGTCGGGTCGTGGCAGTATTACAGAAAGCTGCTACACGAAATTAAAGTATTAACGAGGCACACCGTTCCCCGTGGAGCCCATTTCAAGCAAGATACTGCTAGTGCAACAACAAGTTTCGTGGCTCGAACGTCGTCCAGAATGTATCCGCTAGCCGGACTGAATTCTTCATGAGGTCCGATGGCGTTGCAGATCCCAGGAAACCAGCCGTAAAGCTGTCTGACAACGCATGGCTTATCTGCATTTCGAATTGATGACGCTTTATTGAAATTTTTGATGACAGATCGGAGACGTATGACAGATCGGAGTCAATGACCCGCAATTATTTGTCAATGAGATTGTAAAAAAATAATTAGGGAGATACGATGACTCTGTGGTGTGGTGTGTTGCATTTAATGGCGTGGAAGTGGAGATAACGTGTAGATTGCGCGAACGGTATCCGCAATTGACTTATATTTGTGATACGTGGACTAATACGGACAATCTGAATAATTTAAAGTTACCGAAGATGATTTCGTGCGCGGACCGGTCGGAATTATCACCAATAATCAATGCCGGAGTTACAGACGTTAGTGACGTACGAGTGTTACGGTATTAGCGTGAGTGCAGCCATTGGTTACGGATCAATTGCATTCGGGAAGGTCCGATCGGCGGTTACGGCCCTGTGCGGAAACTGCACAATCCTGCAATGATGCATCGGAACGCCGGTAATTTCCACGATGCGCCATCCGCCATTCCAGCCTGCATACTGACTAAAGTGTTCGGTCTGCAAGTCTGCTGGCTTTCGTCCGATCTGCTTGTTTCTGGATCGATCATTTCGAACTCTGCGGCGCACGTGCGGGCCTATATCTAATAGCGGGGCGCATATCACGCATAACCTTTCGTAGAGGATCCCATTTAACGCAGTGGTTCTCGAAATTTTCCGTACGCGCACACGCTCCGAAGCTTATCCCTCCCCCCCTCCTCCCTATCGCGATCGCTTGTGTACGTAATCCATTCATGGGGAAGCTGAAGAAGAGCATCGCTAGTGTAGTTTACCTAGCCGCTGTGACAGCCATTAATCATTTCGCTCGCAAATTACATTCATTCGCTGGTTACGGCGATGTGTCCGAGGGAGCCGGCACGGTTATATCTCATAAAGCTCTACGCAAGCTCCCACGTCGGACTTCTGTCGATTTCGAGATTTATCGCCACGCAAACTAATTGAATAACGTATTCGCGTTGTGTAATAATGACGCGGCGCGGCGCGGTGCAACCCAGTTGGAGTCGCTGCGAGGGAATTACATTTCTTTAAAGCTGTTTATGCGCAAGGCGAACAATAAGGATCGTATCTTCTCCAGCGAGAGGCTTTTGTGGTAACCGCGATTACACAAACGCTAGGAGAAACGAGAACGCGGTAATTGAATGCGACTATAATTGAAAGTTCTTCGGGGTACCGCGATTTTTCGAGGAGAGACGCGAGTGAGAGTTCTTCCCGACAGGATAAGACCTCGAGCGTTACGCTTCGCACGGAATTAATTAACAGATGGCACGAATTTGCTTCTTCCTCGTTTTCGTCCCTCTTTCCATCGCTTTCTCATTATTTTGCACGCGCGCACTTCTTTCATCCTGATTTTTACTTTAGCCGCAGAAATTGCATGACCGCACATTCGATCCTCGTCCTGTTGGCAACCGTCTGAAGAACGAAAGATTAATTGACCTTCTTTATCTCAACTGCCTTCCCAGCGAAACTTCGTAGTCGTGTTACTTTACTTTATATCAGCGGTTCCCAACGTAGTCGATATTGACACCGAAGAGAAAGAGTGAGAGAGACAGAGACAGAGAGCGAGGGGGTTGGCAGAACTATCTAGAAAACGATAAACATCTTAACGTTGAAGGAAAGTCGATATAATCTTGACAAGTTTCAGGAATATCGATTTTGAAATAAAAAACCTCTTACTCTGTACTGATTATTTTGCTGATTATTTTTGAAAAGATTAGCAGACAAGACAGAAACATGATTAACGGGTACGGTAATTCTGGTATATATGCTGAACTTATCGTAAACTTAATTTATCAAGCATTACTTACTATTTATAAATAATCTATAACAATAAAAGCTTTATATTGTTCACTACTATAAAAAAATTAGAAAAAAGCGAAATATTTATTTTCTTATATTTGAAAAATACTTTTAGAAACTCTTGCATTTTGTATATCAAAAAGGGTGGGATACATGGCTATGAGCGGTAAAATTTGAAAAAAAAAAGAAAAAAAAAAGAAAATAAGATCTAAGCATTTATATTTCAGTACATTCCATCCTTTATTATTCCTCTACACTTATGTATCACGAAATAATCATTAAACTTTTTAAATTCGTTCTACAATTACGTGAACGTGCCCTTTCGGAAAAATTCTAATAACAAGACTAAAATATTTTTAATATAATATAAAAATCTGGACTCGTGAAATTGTCAAAAACACGAAAGAAAAACGGCAAATGCGAGTCAAGCGCGGTTAATGATGCGCAGTAACAACAAAAGGTATAACAACAAAGGTATATGTGTATCAACTTTAATAATAACGAACGTTTCGGCTCATCCTTTCAGCCATCTTGGGTACAAAGTAATTAAGGGATGAAGCCGCTGATGTTGAGGCGAGGAGCTTCCTCGGCAGGAAATTGTTGTAAATATAATCGAGTTGTTAGGCCCGATAATAATAAACATGGCTCAACTCAACGTCAGCAATAGTCAATATTATACAAAAGAGTGTAACGCGTGCTCACAAAAAAAAATTAAGTTAACAATAAGAATAAATTAAATATATAAATTAAATTGAGACTCAGAACGAGCGTTGAGTACGTCTTGCACGAAAGTCACAGTTATACTGTAATCATTGACTATTACACTATAATCATATTGACTATTGTTGACGTTGAGTTGAGCCATGTTTATTATTATCGGGCCTAACAACTCGATTATATTTACAACAATTTCCTGACGAGGAAGCGCCTCGTCTCAACATCAGCGGCTTCCCTTAGTTACTTTGTACCCATGCTGAAGATGGCTCGAAGAATGAGCCGAAACGTTCGTTATTATTAAAGTTGATGTAACATATAACCTTTTGTTGTTACTTACTGCGCACCGTTAACCGCGCTTAACTCGCATTTGCCGTTTTTCTTTTGGGTTTTTAAAATATTTTTAACATACTTAATCTTATTGCAACCTTGTGCAATATAAAAATAAAGCAATATTAAGATGAGGTCTATAATTTCTATTCTCCTTGAACAAATTAAATAAGATTAACTTATATATTTTGACACTAGAGTAATACATATAAATTTCAACTTATATATTGTTACATTTAGAATAAAAATTGCTCGCTGTTATAATGTATAATAATTAACGTAGTTTAGGATATCAACGATAGGAGACTGTGAAAACAAGCGCTCTCTCGTAAGAAAAATTTGCATGCGATTTATTATAATCAATATATTTGCGGAAATTCAACAGCCTTTGATTACGCGTACAGCGTAAGTTCTTCTGGCTATGGGACGAGGTATTTTTGGTACTTACGAAGCGAGCAGCTCCCTTGTGGGCCTTCATGATATTTTATTTAAAAAATTTATCAAATTTTTTTCAGATCAATGTATTGTCAAATTAAGAATATTATGAGATTCACCACAAATTTCCATTGTCTGATTTAAATGTTTGAACAAATCGATAGGGCAGCACCAAGATCATTTCATTCTAGATACAAGAATTTTTCCATTTAAGAATAAAATATTGTGCTTCCAACAACAATTATGATCCTTATATCAATCTTATTTTATATTACATAAAAGAGTAATAGTATTGAATCTAGAAATTTTTTCTGTGGGTGTGATTGTAGGGTCATAAGAGTAATAGTACTAATGATTGTACACCCACGGTCATGAATTCTGTCCCTCGGGAAATTTCACAAACTGAGAAGTCATCTTTCTTTATACTCGCAGTTCATGGTTAACGTAAGACTAGAGCTTATTGGTCGTTGCTTTAATCATGAATTGTGAGTATGTAGAAAGATGATGACTTTTCAGTTTATGAAATTTATTCAGGGACAGAATCGATAACTGTGGGTGTACAATATTAATTTATAATGAAGTACAGATATTTCCTACGAACACCGGCGACGGACACATAATAGTCCTTTGGTTCGCTCTTACAATCAACATGAAAGATAAAATTCAATCATTTTTCACAACACATTTTACAACCGGTAATAGCGGTTTACAACCGTGTTTTATGACTACTTACAACCACATTTACGCAATTGTAGAATGGGCTTAAAGACGTAGTGGTTGCAAGCAAATTACCTTCACTCCTATTTTTTTCAGACTGCTGTGGGCGGCGTAAATCCTCGCGCGCGGCGATGTAAATACCCGAGTTACTGCATAAATTAAATATTTAGTCACTTATGTTGAGATTTTTACGAGATTAAAATATTAAAAGAGCGTGTCACATTATGTTCCTCTTATTAGATGACGTACCTACATAATATTTCTTTATTTAAAGCTTATAAGCGTTTAGCATTTATAATGGGTAGAATGAGAGGGACAGATTTACTTGATGAGCTTTAATACATTCCGATACCATTACGCTTTAGTTACATTATCCTATAGTGGACGCGACATAAAGTATTTCGTGGATTTTCGCGGAAGCGGCGAATGGAAGCTGCTACTAAAATCTATGTGCATAACGTAGCCCGTTCGTAATTAGCTCTCGTCGTTGCATTTTACGAGTGAGGTAGCGTCACTTGATTATACAGCCACTTAGAATATTAAACGATAAAGCATGGCCGAACGTATTGTCGGCGCCGATAGCCGTTCAGCACGTTTAATTCGCCCTGCACGTCGCTTAAACCTTATTACGTGCGTGCATAAGCGATCACGTATGCCTGTTAATAAATTTCTCTTCGCATGCCGTAAGCAGCTCGGAATCGGTATTTTCCTAACCGCGAGCTGCCGACGTAATTGCGCGGATAATAATCGACGCTCATGAGCCGGAAGAAAGGAGAGAAGGCAGTGCTGCAGAAAGCTGCAGGGAATGTACTAGATCATGCTTGATATGCCACGATTAATTTATGATGCCCTGCTTCGCGAAGGTGTTTCCACCGGAGAACTTTGAAGCCGTCTACACGGCCGAATTAAATAGCATCATAAATCGTCATACAATATCTCTTTCCCCGTTCTCTATAATACTCAGTAATCTAAATTATATCAAAATTTACCTTAACTTAATATTTCATTGTTTAACCCTTAAACACACCGATCTTGTAAAATAAGGAAATACATTTTCGGGTCTAAGAGACTTTTTCAATTTTGAGAAGCTATAACTTTGATTACAATCAATATTTTTCAACAATTTTTTTTTATGAAAGTTCAGAATCTCAGAAATATGACTGCACAATCGGCATTGCCGAAAAATAATTTATTATGAAATTATAAATGAAAAACCATTAAGCAAAAATGAGAAATTGATCAAAAATCCACTTTTCCTTCAAAAAATCATATCTTCGCAACAAAAAACTTTTGAGGACTTTTAAATACGGCGTTTTAAAGCTAAAGAGTCATACTTTCAAAAAAAAATTATGTCATTGTCATTTCTATTAAAAAATATACTTATGTAACAAGGCGAATATAAGGTATTTTTAATTAATTCGTGTCTAAAATTGAAAATTAATGTATTTTATGATATATTTCGGAAAAGCTCCCTTTTCTACAGTACTATATAGTATTCTAATTTTAGACAGAGTATATACAAGTAACATCCGCGAACGGACCTGTTTGAACGTGTTTTGTCCAGCTTTTTTATGTAAAATACTCACAAAAAATGTTTTACTCACACATTATGTTAATTCCACAGACCCTAACAAAACTTTGCTACCGTTCGAATTCTAGTTAACCAATAAAGTTGATCAATCATATCAATCGAAAGAGGAGATTTCAAACTTTTCTTACCTTCTAGTCCGAATCTCCTATTTTCTTCCGTCTTTACAAAGTAAGCGTTCGAAGCTTCATATGGGGTCTCTCTGACCCACTTACGTGTTTAAGGATTAAGGCGATGCTGGAACTCACTCGACGGTGGAACTCACTCGACGTCGGTACTGCAGATCATTACAGATTTTTCTTCGACGTGAAGTCTAAAGGCTATGGGCCGCGCGCGGGGCAAAGAGTAAGGGGAACAGGCTAGCGCTCTTTGTTAAACGCACTCATCTGTCCTTGTTTTTCGACTTTCGCGCCATCTATTGCAAGATCTCTCCACTACAACGAGCGCAGTTTTTGCTCTTTCCACCAAATCCGCGTGCAAATTACATAAACATTTTTTAAATAGTCCTTTCTCTCATACTAGAACTTCTAAGATCATTCTGCAAGCGCCGTATTGTTCTTTCATTTAATTCATTCGCCGCTAACTACTTATTTCATACATACAAAGTCTAAAACTTTTATATGGGGCACATGCTATCACGAATCGGCTGCAGAAGCAGATAATTAAACTATAATTTTTTAACTAACTTTCGTTTTTCGTATTAAATTATAGTTAGCGGCGAATGTTTTTGTCACTACTTTAATTGTGGAGAAGGATTCTGAGATCTATAAAGCCAATTAAGAGAACGGAGTATTTAAAATTAATCGCATATAGAGACCAGTCCAGCATCGCCTTAAGGACAGAAAGTGAGAGAATAGCTCGCCAGTTTAGAGCCTCAATCTCTGTCATTAGATATTTTTAATTTTAAATGAAGATTTGAGCGGGAAAAAGAGCACAACATATAGTCTTGCCTGCGTATACAAAAAGGACATAATGAAACGTTGAAACACCACATCGCGAGATATGTTGAGCTCTGCTAACGTGGTTTTGTGTTTAATAAGTTCAACGTTGTTTCATTTTATGCGGTTTGTTCGCGATGAAACTTCCAATCGGCGGCAAACTGATCGTAACAAACAGTGTAAACTGCGAATGCATATGCGTCGACGGCATTACAAATGTTTTGACGATGTCCGCATATTATTGCTTTTTAAATAGCGCGTTTCAGGACCGCGATACATCCCGCTGTCGTTAAACGCATTGCAAATTTATTGCCGTCGCGCAACATTTAGCATCGGTTTGATTATTACCGTCGCAAATTTAAATCGCCAGCACGGAATATTACGCATATACTGCCAGTCATTTTTTTTAGCACCGCCATTTTGATACCTGAATATTCAATATTCGACAATCGACTGCGTTGTTCAGGAATTAGTTCGGTTAATTCCGCTCTCGAGAGCGAGGGAATGCAACTGTATTCGCGAGTAGAGCGGGAAAAGGGATCAACTTACATTGAGATGCGTAGTATTTCATTTCCAATCACGTGAAATCAACAAGCAATTGTAACAAAAATTAATTTCGATCGCGAGAGACACGTTGCTTTAATTTGATTGAAAGAACGTTTTAATTTTATGTTCTGCTGGCATGTGCAATTGTCCCGATCGTCGAAACTTCCCTACGCAACCCTTTTTTCACACGATATATCAGATTTCCATACGTTTTGTAAGCAGAATGAAAAAAAAAAAAACTGGGTAATGGCGCGCGCGGCTAAAATCGCCGGTGATTTTTGTGTAGTCAATTAAAAAAAACGGGACAGTGCGGCCCGCTCTGCGTGTGGGGGTTAAAAATCTTGAAATTATAACCGCTCCAGCGTGCGGTCGAAGTGAAAAACTGGCGCGATTCAACGCGGCGTGAAATTAAGTGGTTTCGCGGAGATTAATACCGGCCGATTACAGCTAAAAATACGTTCTCGAGCAGCGGCCGACATGGCCGGTACGCCGCCGTTAGTAATTGTAATCTTTTTGTTTTTTTTTTCTTTTATTATGCAAATGCGCGCGGTGCTTGCGTGTGGATATCGCCGGGCTTTCGCGATCGCGTGCGAATTTCTCGGTACAACCCTGCTACGTATCGTCCACCGCCGTTATTAGCGGCGCGGCTTATCGGGTCACGTATGATTGCATAACGATTCCGACTTTTCAGAGCTTATTGCGCGCTGTGTACTTTCGTTCGCGGCTGATAACGGCCTGACGATCAATCACCGTGGTAATGTTCTCGCGTACCGCCGCGCCGCGCACCGTCGTCGTTCCTTTTTCTTTTGCGCGATGACTAATTCGCGCTACTCCGGTCGGGGTTGTAAAAAGGGTGGCTGCACCCTCCAGGGGTTGATACCCGATGCGAGTGCATCCGCCCGGTGGCGATGTATTATTCAACGGTAGCCTTTTTTTTTCATCCGCCCAAGAAAGTAATGCCTATCGTAAAGTTGACTGATTACGAGACAAGGAGAGCGAAAAAGCGCACCTAGTACGCGCCGATAAAACTCGGGTGAAATACTAAAAAAAAAAATATATATATATATATAATTCGCATATCCTGGTTTTATGCATCGCATATAGGCGCGGTTGTAACGCAACGGTCTGACATCACATTTTTTTTAAAAATCCTGCAACACGCTGCTCTCTTAGTTGTGACGCTTTTTCACGTTTCACTTTTTCTCCAATCTGTCCTGTTGAACATTTTTCTCCGCGTGGACAATTTCTAATACGTATATAAGCAAAATAAATTCCAAAAAATTGTTAATTTATTTAAATGTACGTATAAATTACTTATATGAAATACAAATTATTTTTTATGCTTATTTCTACCAATGTAGATTAATTTTAATCTCATATTTAATATATTTTTTTATACAAATTGAAATAAGAACGCCTTCTACGGTCAAGCCAGATCTAATGCTTTTTCTAAATTTTTACTTGTTTGATTTTTATATACCTTTTTACAAATTCAACCGACTGCGCGTCGAATTACTTTTCCGAATTAATTTAATAATTGGCGATGCTAACTTGCATTTTGATGTTAGACCCCTTTTCATTATTTCTAATTTAATAAATGTGATATTATCTGTTTATGTTCAACTTATAGCTGTGTTATGACCGGAAAAGTAATTCGGCGCGCAGTCGGTTTGAATTTGAAAAAAGGTATATAAAAATCACACAAGTAAAAATTTATAAAAAGCACTAAGATCTAGCTTGACCGTAGAAGGCGTCTTATTTCAATTTGTATGTATTACATTAACGGAATATTTCCAATATTTTTTTATCTTTTTCTAATTTTTAAAAATACAAAAGGAAGTTAAATCGAGATTAAAGTTGATCTATGTTGGTAGAAATGTGGATATTACAATGATTGTGACATAAGAGTTGCGTGTCTGCTCTCTGTGCCAGAAAGATCCAGGTTCAAATGCACCTAGGACAATATCAGATTTTTAATTGATCATCACCTCTCCAATGACAAAACCACCGAGAGAGCAGTACCAAGACAGTCATGATGGAGCATGCAGGAGCATGCATCGAATGGAGATTACCATTTTCAATCATGAAGGCTCGACTTGGGAGAGAGAGAAATGCATAGCTATTAAATTGTTAGCAGATTACTTTTAACGGAGAAGAGTTAACTTGATGTATGTATGTACGAACCATTCAAAAGTTAGATTAAAAACTGCCATTTCTAAAGGCTGTTTTCAAAAAGTTATTTCGTCTGAAAATAGCTTTGGCTCGATAATAGAAACAAATGCTAGAAATAATCGACGATGATGGTTCTTTGACAGCGATCGCGGAGTAAATTTTTTGTGTCGGTTCCACATCGTGGAAACACCACAATTTTGTGTATTTTTGTATATTTTCATAACAGTAATATTGGCGTTAAATTGCGGATGTAATTTGCATGCACTTCAACGATTATTGCGAAAATGACGAGAAAGGAGACAACAACTGGGAGAAGGGGAAGAAGGGTGAAGCCTATGAAAATCGCTGCCCTGGTCGTCTCAGCTATACAGGATCTTCGCGAAACCAAGGGCTCTACATCCAAAAAGATTGCAGGATATATTAGTTACGCTTCGAGTGTGCCCGAACAACGCATTAAACGACAAGTGAGCGCAGCTAGAATTTTATTTTTGATTAAAATTTCAATATTCGTATTAACAGCTGTAATTATCGAATTTTTGGTGCGCGTATAATGCGTAGCATTACATGTTATTACATTAATGCACGTCTGTAACGTTCCTGATTTTGATTGGCCGAGTGTTGTACCTTAACAATCACGTCATTGACGCAATGCCGTCGTTTCAAGCAAAAAACGATAGCGTTGATTGAAATCAACGTCGGCAATCTTTTTTTCCACTTTTTCTATTTTCATGTGTCAATCACTGTCGCAGGCATGCGTATGTAAAGGACGTACGAGTGCAAAGTTCGTGTCAATTCCGCAAATCGTTCTGAATAACGATATTTTAATGGAAGAAACTCGAAAATTTGTCGCGGCAGCTCCCGTTTTCAAATGGAGAGTTCGAGACTTGCGCAATCGCGTCAGACTTCGGCGATCGCGCTCTCGATAGCTGACCTTTCACACTGCCCTTTCACACTTGTTTCATTTTAAACCTAAGTAGAATTGAAAAGTAACGCGTTACTTGTAATGCTGTTACAGTTACTTTTTTCTGTAACAATCGTTACTTTTTTCTGTCTGTAAAGGCAATAATAACATTGTTACATTTTTATTGAAATAATAACGAACTTTATAAACGTATAGTACGTGCCATATGGACCATGTTACAATTAATCAAAACCATTCTAGATTTCGTATTGAACTGGTCAAATAACCATACTGACAATTGGACTTAACTCGTGGAAAAAGTAACGAAAAAAGTAACAAGTTATTACCCGTACAGCATAGACTAATAAAAACATTGCTACAATGTTGCTGAAACATTGTAGCAACATAAATAATATTGTATTAATTGTAATGTATTGTAATAATATTGTATTGTGTGATGCTGCAACATTACGTATCAATATTTATGAAACAAACATTTTATTTTTGCTGTAATATTACTGAAACATTGTAGCAAAATTTTGCAATGTTTTTGCTAGTTTGTATTATATCTACTTTTTACGTAACAGTAAAGGGATTCTGTATTTATTAACGAGTATCGTTTTCATTATTACCGTTGTTGCATAGATATTATACAAAAAAATTAGTATCAAATCAACAATTCATTGTTTTATATATAACACACTGAGAACAAATTTGTTAAAAAACTAAAATATATTTAATCCGATACGTGCAACTAGATATTGAGTTGCTTTAATTAATTTTTGGTTAAAAAATTTGAATGGGTAACATGAATAAACTATACCTTTTTTGCAACTAAATAATTGTTGAACCAATTCAATGTTTAGTTGATCGTATCGGACTAAATATTTTAGATTTTTAACAAATTTTTTTGTTGATGCAAGAATATAAAATCTTGGAAGAATTTATAATTTTAAATCCATAATTTACTTACATGAAAAGATTTTGTTTCGTTACATATGGTAAAAAAAAGCTGTGCAACGATAACGTAACGATACCGATACTAATGTAACAAGTTACAGAATGCAGGCCAAAAAGTATTTCAAATACAAAATACTGTTATTTAATATTTGAATAACGAAATTACCAGCATTTTTTTGTATTTTGTAATTCAAATATTAATTGACAGTATTTTGTATTCCAAATATCTTTTTCTTAGCCCTGAAAGGAAGTAACGAGTTACACCGTTATTTTTATAATAATAATTTAGTAATGACGTTACAATTTTCCACAATAGTTATAGTAAGATCAGGGTTGTAGTAGTCACTTTTGACAATCCACTCATTATCATTATGCGTTACTCATTGAAAAATGTTAATTTGTAACTTATTCGTTACGCAACGAGTCAACTAACGAGCTACTTTCTTCTATAAAAACAATTGTAACGTTATTACCAAATCGTTATAATAAAAAAATAAAAGTAACGGTGGTTTACTACTTGTATCGCGTTACATCTCTAATAATGATGCATTACTTTTTGAAATTAGTAACGAATAACTGCAACAAATTACTTTTTAGAAAAAAAAGTAACAGTAACAATAACGCGTTACTTTTAGAAAGTAACGGTTCCAACTCTGAGCCTAAGCTTATCGGAGATCGTTTTTCGCGATAAATCAGGTGACGGCGGCTTTGAAGCGAGGCGTGGAGTACGGTATTCTGCGACGATACCGCGGTCACTACTTTCTTCCCACTGGCGACGAGTTGGATCGCGCGAATCGCATCGCTGTGCGATTCGCAAGATTGCCGACGCCCGCGCCGACGGTCGCCAAAAACACTTCTTCCCGCAAGACGAAGGACAGTAAGAGACCCAGAGGAATTGGTAATGAAGCGCGAAAGAGTAAAAAAGTTCGGAAAACCCGCACCCCCGCTGTCTCAGCCAGTCCGAGTTTGACGGACGAAATTGCCAGTGACGTTGCGTCCGTGACTCAGTGAAATTATTTAACAGCCCTCCTGTGTACAGCTGCAGAAAGAGATTTTTTTCCCGTGTGATATGATTAAAGTGCGCCCTGTCCTGTCCGTTCTCGTCCATTGCGTAACGTGCGTCCATTTGTGAATAACTGCTATTTATTTTCAATTGAACGGAGTACAAAAACTGGTTCATTGGCATATCAACTGATTGATATAAATTAGATACGATTGTATTTGTATACAAACGAATCAATCTGAAATGTTGTATTATATTTTGCGTGGGGATAATTTTAAATGATCAAACATTGTATTCGGCGTATCGCAATATTTGACGTATTATTCTAAAAGAATGATACGTAACGGATGCAAACGTGACAATTCGTTGCGTCCACTCGTTCATAAATTATCGGAATGACAATATTTAGATGGCGATTAATTGCGTTAACAGAACACAGGGTTCCATTGTTACTGAGATTTTGATATCTTCTGGCAGAGCGGGAGAGGCGGACGGTGCGGCGTCTTAGAGACGATCAATCGTGGGGGACGAATCAATCGTTTTCTATTACAACGGTATATCGATTTACCCGGCCTGACGTCCCGCACCGCTTCCGTTCGTCCGCGCTGTGGCAGAATTAAGTGAAATGAGGAACGAGGTTTTTTTTCGTAAATTGCACCGGAGGCAAGACGACCATTTATAAAAGTTAGGAGCTTCTTACCCGGGCCGATAAACTTAATAGCTTCAGAAATTTACGGGGTTTGGCATGCTGAGGAGAAAATTTTGTGCGCCTCTGTTTCCTCGCGATCGATCGCCCGCTACTTCTTCCTTGTTTTATTGGATACATCCGCGCCATTACGCCCGCGAAATAATTTTGTTCTCACTCCNCCCCCCTCCAATCTCTCTCTCTCTCCTTCGCTATGTATACACGTCTTGTAGTGCAATATCTTAGATGGAACATATTTACGGCGCCATGACGGCGGATTTAACGACGGCTTGTGTAAGTTACGTTCCTGTGACTAGGCGAGAAAAAGCAATATAAGTCGTAAAGGGCGCGAATAATATCCGTCGATGATACAAACGCAGTAATATAGTGGCGGACGATGCAGCGTATTGAATAGAAAATCTGGTAATTACGATCGATAACTTCGCACGTCGCAGTATGATGTTGCGCTCTCGCTATGGCTATCCGATAATGCCCGGATTAATTTGATGCCGGGATCGAATAGCCGCATAATTACGTCCGCGCAGAAAATAACGAGAGAAGCGCATCTTTTATCTTGGGTAATCTTCTCGTTCTCTTTCTTCTCGTTCAAAAGCTCGCTTATCAATCTTAATGAAACTTTATAGATGCAGAAAATTAAATTACTTGAATTAAGTAAACGTTATATACTTTTTTTCATACACACGTACGCACATGCATGCACACGTACAAATACTTCATAAATTCGTACATCCGCAAAAATCTATTGTAAGCAACAATTTTATTCAAAATATATTTTGAATTCTAATATTTAATTTAATACATCGAACGAGAATATTAAGTTAAAACAAAAATTCGATTATTATTCTGCTTATTACTTTTTTTTTCGATAAATTTTATAATATTTTTCAAAGGAATATAAATTCTTTTTTTTAGTACATATGTGATGATGAATTTTTCTAAAATTTGTTATGAGAGTGTATTTTAAAACTCTTATTAAGAAAATATTTTTTTTTATTTTCTTGGAGGGTAAGGAGATTTTAGAGATGCAAGTTAGCATCAGTATTATTAAATTAATTTTTAATTTAATTATGTTTCATTTTCAAGAACTGTGTTTGAATCCGAAAGTAACAGCGCGCAGTTCAAAATAAATAGAAACAAATAATTATATAATATTATTTCAGCATGAAGATTTTGCTATGATCAACTTGATCTATTTTATATTAAGGATATATGAGGGGTATCTCAAAAACGTTACCAAGAATGTAAAAATTTCACAGATTGTTCTATTATTACGTTTGTGTGTCTATATAAAATTTGAACACAATTCTCTTATTAGATTAAAAGTTATTTAATTTTTTATTTATTCTTATAAATAATTTTTAAATGAGTAAGTAGATCTGCATCAATTTTTGCACAAATATTTATTAAAGTTTTGTTAGTATATATACAAATTTTGATCTAATTCGCAATGCTCCTTCCTCATCAAATTTACAAAAATTGCATTTTTTTTGCAAATTTGATAAGGAAGGAACATCGAGAATTAAACCAAAATTTTTATATATGTATACTAACAAAATTCCAATAAATATTTGTGTAAAAATTGATTTAGATCTACTAACTGGTTTAAAAGTTATGTCTTCAAAACTGCAACAAAACAAAATATAGTCATTTTCGTTGCAAAAATTATTATAAACCATCAATTTTTCGTTTTCTTCGAAAAAATACAAATTTTTATTTTATAATAACTTTTGTAGCGAAAATGAATATATTTTGTTGCAGTTTCAACTTTTAGCTCGGACTGTATAGCCAGAACATCCTTAAATTTGTTGTATAAAATATTTTTTGTTAAAGATAACCGTTTATAAGGAGAAAAGTAAATCGTAATTGCTTTCTTTTGCGGTAAAATTAATATCTTCTTGCGTCTAGAATTTCACATGTTGAAGCAGGTATTAAAACAAGTTCTAAATAGTTAGAACGCACGGGTGCTGTTAAGTTACAAGAGTATAACGTATGTGGTAAGTTAGTTAGTTGAGTAATGTGAGGAATGGAATAAATAAGAAATGAAATAGTTACTTCTATATTTCTACACTTTTAGTCACCTTATTTTATTTGTGCGCGCGCACATTTCCGCACTCGACGAGTTTTCTTTCTATTTTTTTTTGCGAAATTCACGCGAGTTATATTGGTTTACTTGGAATTTCGGAAGCAAACTGGAATACAGTTGGTGTTTCGTGAATTTGTTTCGAGACGACTGGTCTGGAATTCCGCCGGGATCCGATTAAATTCCGTGAGAGAAATGGTTTTAGTCCCGACGGCCTATAATCTCGAAAGCATAGTCTAGCTATGAACAACGGGTATCATGGGACAATTCGAATCCGTTTAAATGATAATTTGAAAAGCTAGTTGGCACCTAAAGCTCTCGCTATATCGGTAGTGGCCCGTGTAACGACCAAACTGAATAGGCAATGTCAGGCAAACTCAGAATCGCGTGTATAACTCTTTGCAGACTAGTTTGCATGCAAGCAGCAAGCTAGCTTGTGCATAAAATAAAAGTATTTTTGCGTGTGTATTTTATTTAATTAAATTAAAATAAATGCAAAAGGAGCTTTGGATCGCATATATAGAAATTAAAATGTGTTATTTATTTAACATACTCGAGATTTAATAACGTCTTTCCTCTATTTAACGCTAAAAGCATTACAGCATTTTCTGGTATCTGAGCATGAATATTTCAAGTAACATACATTTTGTCGTACAATTAACCTCAATAAATTCTGAATAATTTTGAAATTTCGTTGGTTAAAAGTGGTTAAATGGTGCGCGGTTAGTTTGGGCAAGTGGAAACGGAATATCAATAATTCTATTACATGCATTCCTTT
Organism: Solenopsis fugax; assembly: GCA_003595255.1. Lineage (NCBI taxonomy): Eukaryota > Metazoa > Arthropoda > Insecta > Hymenoptera > Formicidae > Solenopsis > Solenopsis fugax. The sequence continues at coordinate 16,117 of QKQZ01004283.1, read as the reverse complement.
GGAGCTCGATGGGGGATACGAAGTTATTACCAAATTTCGCTTACGCGACAGTCGCGGCGGGGAATGCGTGGCGATTGCGGTAGCGTAGCCGAGAGATTGAGTTTTCCCGGGAGAGTGTGCGTGTCCGCGTGGAAAGCGATGGGGCTTTATCGTGTATACGCTATAATTGTAAGTTGGACGACTCGCTCGTATCAAGGAGTCCGGGTGAATGCCGTTAGTTCGAATTCCGCCGAGCTTCGCGGTTTCGCAACTGCAATTGCGTGGCTCCCGCCGAGCAATACGATCCCGACTGACCCTTGCGTTGCTACTGCTGCTGCTTGCAAGTGAGAGAGAGAAAAAGAGAGAAATTCTGACTGACTGACTGACTGACTGAGCATTTGTTGTAATATTTTAGGGCAAACCCTCTAAGAATATAAAACATAATGGATGTTGATTTATTAACATCTATCATGATGACACATGAGAATCATAAAAAGGTTCGAAATGTGCAATATAGCACCCTCTTAGAAAAGATTTCTAATAACAAGAATAAAAATATTCTTCTTTTATAGTTTATTTACTCTATTTGTTATTAAAAATTAAATTATTTTTTGCAACATTAAGAAAAATCTCAATTTTTTGTGTAAGTACTTTAAGTATTTAAGATGATATATACAAAGTTTTATTATGATTGTTTGTTTAGTTATTTTGTAAATAAATGAATTTTGTTTATTTTACAGAACAGATCTCTGCATCGTAATGAAACTTTATATAAATTATTTTGAATATTTACAGTACTTAAATAAAACATTCAGATTTTTTATTACTTCTTATTTTATTATTTCATTATTAACTGTATTTTTATTAGAACACATGTCTACTTCTTATTGAAATAATTTTTTATCCAGATAGAAAATCGTTGTCAAATTTTTTCTACTACTTTCAAATGCAATATAAAACAATTTTACAATGTTTTTTTTTTCATAATTTTCTTAATATTTTGACAAATGTCCTATATATCCAAGATGAGGTCTATAATTCCTATTCTCCTCCATCGAATTAAATAAGATTGATTTATTATTTTGAAATAAGAGTAAGAAAGAAAGAACATTAGAAGAAAGAACATTCTTTAAATTTTCCTCGGATTAATCTATTATTAAATAAAGAATATTATGAGATTTATCACAAATGTCTATTGTCTAATCTAAATCTGAGATAATTAATGAGATAGCCCCCCCTCCCCCAAGATCATTTTATTTTAGATTTAAGAATTTTTTCACTTAAGAATATAATATTTCTTTCCCAATAATAATTATGATTGTACATATCAATTTTATTTTACGATATTACAATATATAAAAGTAATAGCATTGAACCCAGAAATTATTTTAGTGGGTGAAATTTTACTATTAAACAGTCAAAAAACGAGTTAAGCAAAGGATGAAAAAACTTTTTCATTGATTTTCAAATTGATGGAGAACATAAAGATATAAATTACATTAATTTATTCAACGTTTCGGACTTCACTAGTTTTTCTTCAGTATAAATTCGTAAATAATTAAACGAAAGATGACGTGACAATAATTACAAAGAAAAGAAAAAGAATAAAGAAATGCATAAAGAAAAAAGCAAAAATCGTAATGATAAAATGAAAAAGAAAAGAAAAGAAAAGAAAAGAAAAGACAAGCTGCGTAATAACGGGAACGAATAAATAAGACCAAGATTATTATTTTTTTATAGACTATGTACAAGATAATGAAGGATAATGGAGAGACAGAGGAGAGACAGTGGAGAGAGGGGGAAGAAAGGCAGGAAGGAAGAGAAGGCGGGGGTGTCGTTCGTCTGCATCCGAGAAATCGGAGAATGGGACGAGAGCAGTTGCGGATTGCGAAGATATCTGTAGTCTTGAAAGTGGCGAGTTATATTGGCAATTGCTCGTATTAATCGTTTTCCTCGGGAACACGTTTATTTTGAGATTGCTTATTTTTCTCCATGAAACCAAATTAAGTCCCGTATTGCGACATTACGAGTCTTGTTCGAATTCACAGTCGACACCCATACACGTCTCAGCAATGAGTAATTTATTTAACGTTAAACGTCAGTCTGCATCACTCGTGGAAGCGACACAATTTTATCATTCTACATAAAAACTGACAGTAAGAAGGTACGGAATAAACGTTTCGCGGAGTATTTTATGCGGTGCCGGATTATTTTACGATAAAATGTGTTTTATTGCTGTAAAGGACTTTCGCGAGACGTTAATGGGTAAATCCAACGTCGCGGCATAAATTCTGTTGAACGATATGATCGTGATAATCCACGCAGGAGCTACACGCGCGAGAGACATTCGCGTCTCATTCTCATGGAGCTCGCGGAAGCTTACGGGACGTGATAGAAGCGAGCAGTATCAAAGCAGACTTTTGCGTCGAAGATAGTTCAAATTCATTGGGCTCTGCTCGCCATGTTTACGTGATAGTCATCCGTAAGCGGTAGATTGTTTGCACCGGTCATTGCATACGAACGAGATGCGGCCGATGGATCCATAGCTTATGTGTCCAGAACCGAAATAACCTGTCGCGCTTGATTACGAAGGCTGTGTTTTTTTTTCCCTGTGCTGTACAGCACGGCAAACCGTAGTATTGGATTGAATTAATCGGTAGTCCGTAAAATCTGTTTGCAAAGTGTATTGTTGGACGATTTTATTCAAATATCCTCCCGTGTAAACCGAATATTGAAATTTCTCGCGTTGATACATTTTTACTGATTTGTTGTTACACTAGCGTAACGTAATTAACAAACGGAGAGGGGAAGGGGCGGCGTTAGAGTTTAATTTGTTCAAAGTTGGTTTGGATCAGCAATTATGTTATTTGATCCAAACAGTACAATGTTGACCATTTTGGAATCCTGTTGCATGCACCGACGTGTAAGATAATGGTCTCATGTGCCCATATCTCATGGATGTTCGAATAACGTAGGATATTACAGCCGCAAACATACTTGACCGCAAAACCTCACGTTCACTTCCGTGGTTCATTATATTCAATATTCATATTAAAATGAATTAGAATACTTAAATGATAGTCTTCAATTTATTTAACGAAAAGGTATGAATTAATGTTTAATTTTCGACGTAGTTTCCAATAGAGATGTTGGCGTCTTTGGAGTAGACAGTTTGTGTTATGCGAAATTTAATAATTATTTCTCATTTTTCAGACATTTTATATTTGGCTTTTAGAACCGAGATAAGGGCTTTGCGATTGTGTTGACTGTATCGTTCACAGACGCGAGGTAGCTTTGTAAATTGCGGAGATGTTTTATTCGTGAATTATCGCGACATTAGATTTTCGTAAGGAAGCGGTAATGAACGCACAGTCGACGGTAACTCGCGCTGCTCACAATTTCCGCCTGAAGTCGTAGGAGGTATTAGTTCGAGTTACAGAGATGTTGGCGTCTTTGGAGTTGCAATTGCACGGCAGAAGCAACGTAATAACTTCTATTGCACGTGAGACACGATTGCCTTGTACCGTTGCGATGTCCGTGGGACAGAATGAAAGGAGACCCACCCTCGACTAGGAATGAATTAGTATCCCGGTAACTGTCCATAATTGCGCCAATTAATGATTTATCCATAACATACTCAGTGTCTCGTTACCTGTTATATGTTACTGCATGCATTGATGATAATGGCCGATGTCATTTAAGAGAATGCGCATAATTATCTCAAATTGATAGGTTTAACGTAGTTATTCTGTTCGTTAATTAATATTTGTACGCCAGAGGCAGAGAATCAGTTGGATTCTCAACAACAAAATGCGTGATGACAATATCACGTTTCAGCAAATCTATTATCATATGTATGTATTACCACGTTACGTTCCTATCTACTTCTCCGATAATTTTCACGTCCGCAAATAATACAAGCATTCAGGCTGAAAGGGTGTGGAAGTCCTGTCGTTTGACCATTACGGCATGCGGGGTCTTGGAAGCGGCTCGTTGCATCCGCAATCGCGCGTATTAATCGATTCCCTCGGGAATACATCAAGCAGAAGACGGTTGGAGACCAAAGGATCACTGTGCACCTCGTGTGCGAAACGAGCCTTTGGAGTAGTAAGCTGACCGAACGGAATGTATGACGTTTCTACGATCCATGATGCCTTTTGTGGTACTACCTAACGTCATTGGCGATCCTCTATATGCATACATATTCAAATGCATACAAGCGGTAAAGCTATATTTCTTTTAGACCGGCGTCACATAATATCATTGTGGATGTCCGAACGAGTTTAAGAAACATAACATGTTTGGGTTTGTTTTGGGTTAAACGAAAATTTATATAAATAACAATAACAAGAGCACTTTTTATTCGTGATATTCTGAGACCGTGAGAAATAAAAGGAATCTTGTGTGAGGAATCTCATTTGCTATTCATTTTGTTTTTTAAAATCTTTTTATAGAAAGAATCTGAACAGTTTTCTGTTTAGATTCTTGTGTGCATACAAATATTATATTTAGGTATTTCTTTAATTTTTTCTGACAATTCATACGTTCTGGCTTATCTTTAAACTCTCTTTAGCAAAATTTTATAATGATACTTTCCCTAATTTTTATTGTATGTCACAAGTAGGCTATTTTCTAATTTTCCTAAAATATTTTAAACTTGAACAAGAATTGAATATTAGAAAAGTTGAATATTAGATCAATATGCGAATAATGCAAAAAATAAGAAATACTATTTTCCGATTGAAGCGGATCATGACGTTTAATTATTTTCATTATTTCTAATTATTAAATGTACTTTTCAGTTCTATAAACTGCGTACCGGTATGGATGTCAGACTTAAATTGTAAATTAAAGCTACAGAAATAATATCTCAAAATTAATTTGATTGTCAAATTCAATGTATTAATTTGTATTAAATTGTAAATATAATATTTAAATGGGATATTTAAATTCTATATATTTAATAGAAATACTATTTATAAATATCACACACATCTTCTCATGCATCTGTAGCGATGTTATATTAGTGGAACGTTGAAAGAGCCAGGCTTTCTTTGCTGGCGACAGTAGAGTAGCTTTCATTTATCAAGGATCATTGATGCCTCTTCGTTCTTTTATGCAATTATACGCCGCCGTATTGGCGGCAAATATCTGGAATAAGCATGAGATGCAAAGTGCTAATATAGAGCAAGTACGGCGAAGAGCAAACTAAAGCAGCGATAACAATGAAGTGTACTTTGGAACGCGCTCGTTCGCGCGATGAGAAACGCGCAAACGTGCGAAGCAGGTCGTAAAGTAAGGCGAGTAAACAGTAAAGCAAGACGTGCAAATATTCCGGAATATTCGGTCGAGCTCCCGAGCCTCATTCCATCAGCGGGAACTCCAGGGCGATTAATGCAGGCTTCAATCGTCACTGCGTTTAATTTACAATATTTGGATAATATTTCTTCGGTTCGTTGATGTAAATTATTTGAGCGATTAGAATTCACTGTACGCGCCGCGTATAACATATTCATTCTATTTCAAACACAAACCGAACGGGCATGCACGCGGGCATATTTCCGCGTGTAATTTCGTATCATACGTGCGATACAGAGATATATTAGGTAAATTCTTGAGGTTCGCAAATAATTTCATCGCGTTCAAGAGAATTACACGCACGAAATCGTCCCGCATTGTGGTTAGATGAAGCGACATTTGTATTGTCAAATCAAGCGAACACTTTGAAGATATTAATGTGAAGTAGTTGCTATATATACGGTGGCGTGATTAAGCTATATGACTACCATTAGATGGATAGAGTACACGCAATCTACGGCTCAATATTTTCTCAATCTCTGGGTGTGCAAACAAGATAATCGAGACGAGTGTCAATAAAGAATGCATGGCTTCACTATTACGTATATTGCCTCTTAGCCGAGCGCACGGATAACCCGTGTTATCCTCGAAAACTATAGCCGGTCTATCAAGTCCCGTAGCTTTTACGAGCAGTTACGAGCTTTATACACAATATAGCTTTTCTACAGAATGCCGTTGTTCAGGAAATATTTTTTCCACTTGACGTACTGCCTGCTCGTTGGCATTATTATTATGATTATTGAAGCTTCTTATTGACGTCGTTGCTCTTCTTGTTGTTGCGACGTATGCATGTTTAACGCCAGAGCGATAAATGTGTTTCATTGCATTTATGCTGCATATTGAAAAATTTCGTCCGCATAAATGTTTGACCGATTTGACAGTTTCACGGAGCGGCGAAAAGCTCCGTCGAATTCACTCTCTGGACAAGCGTTGCATATTTTATAGAATGTCATCGTGTGCAGGATAGGTTTGCTTTTGTAAATGGAAGTGTTCCATTTCGATGTCTGTATATTCGCGATTTGTTTTATATTCGTGATATCCGTAAATATCTTTAACTTAAAATTAATTAAGATCCTCTACTTACGATTACCTTGACTTATGAATTTTCGGACACCGATCGGCATGCTTTTAGTTAAAAATTAATTATAGATTATGAAAAGGTAATTAAAAGGTATTCATTACTCATTAATTAGTGATCTAAATTACATAATAATTTTATAATACTAAATAAATATTATATTAAAAGTTATATTTTTAATAAAAAATTGTATTGTTTTTTTAATCATGTGTTGAAGTTAATCTGTGTTTAAGCTAAATGTTATTTTTATAGTAGAAAAGAGGATGTTAAAAAAGTCTGATTTTTTATTTCCCTGCGGAACCTTCGTAAACTACCAAAAATTGTTGTTTGTAACCCACATGAAATAGTAAAAACAGTTTTGCATCCTAAAAATACAGGGAAAATCGTTTTTTTTTATGTTATATATCGTGTCTCCTTTTATAAGTCGAATATACATTAAAACTCATGAATCGAATATATTGCAAAAGTTTCTCATGATAATTGGTATTTAAAGGTTCTAAGGCCCGGGTCGTTGATAACGAATCTGTTATTAAAAATGGCAAATTATGGAAGTAGGGGATTCAAAATGGCACCCTTGATATGCACTTTTGTACGTAAGGTTACAATAATCGAATTTTTTATCAAAATAAATCTGAGCGTGCTCTTTAAGACACGCTGATTTGAATCAATTAAATGGAAAATCGATGATGACGGATTCAAAATGTTTGTGCTCGATTAAAGTCACATATATTAATATATTTCATACAAAATAATAATGCGCTCTCTTTAGAGGCTTTCTTGTGCACTGCTAAAATAGGATTAAGGAAAACTTTAAATTAAAAAAAGTTTCGAAAAAAATGGCGGATACTAGATAGCTTTATAAAGTAATTTTGATTATTTGCTTCAGTCGATGTATACGACCTACTTGACCACTCTCAGTCAAATCCAAAAACAACGGAGAGGGCATGATGGTCACTGTCTCCATTATTTCTTTTTAATTTTTAATTTTTTACTTTTTTATATTTTTCCCTTTTAATTTTTTTTATGTTTCACGTAAGTATATCTTTTATCCTTGGAATTTTTAAAATTTGTAATCTGTAATGTATCTACTAACGAGCTTTTTTTGAAAGCTGCACGATTTCATGTAGATCTCAAACAACAACTTTTTGTGGTTCACTGAGAGTCCTCAGAAGAGCCAAAAATTGATTTTTTTTAACATTCTCCTTTATTATATGAAAAATTATAATAAAAAAAATTGTTTTGTCATTTCCTAGATAAATGTCTATAATTGTTTTCAGTAATAAAATTATTATTTTGCATAAATAATGCTTTATTTATATGAATTTTAAATATTATTCGACTTACGATTAATTCGATTTAGACCGACGCGAGTACCTTCTTGTAAGACACCTAGAGGGACACCTGTATTTTTTCTTTTTCTCGTGAAGAATATTTATCTTTTAAATTGCGCTTCAGGGTTTTGACAACATGCATATCTTGCCTGTACTCTCTTACAACCATCGCTACATTTTATCGTCCGTATTTCGGCCGTTTACCCTCGATACCTCTTTCCCTTCCGGCGCGAGACGGTCGACCGAAATTAAAGCGTTCCGGAATAATGAAGTTAAGGTCTCGGCGCATTTCCGCATTTCCCCTTTAGTCTGCCGGGAGGAAGCTCGCCGGAGGACAAAGACAGTGTCACAGCGAAACGGAGAAAAATAAAGCCGGAGGTAGAAAAAGGTGGAGGAGCAGGCACGTCCTTTCGATCCAAACCACCCTCGGCTTCGCTGCACCAACCGCCAATGGCCACGTTCCGCCCTGAACACTGGTTAGCACTGTCGCCGTGCGCCCCTTTCTCTCTCTCATCCTCCCCGAACGACCACACGCGAACGCGTAGGTGATCATGGATCTGCACACATACACCTGGATAAAATAGCGTATTCACTAAAAGGGTACGAACACAGAATACGAGCGAGTACAATGCGTGCTCGTTGAGGATGGTATAGTGTAGTAAATGGATCTGGTCGAAGAGATGTTCCCCGTATACACGGGGCACAGTACAAATCGTGGCTCGCGTGCACACGTTGCCCCTGGAAAAGTTGAAATTGTTTCGTCCGTTTTGTGTTGAGTTCGATGTAACAATCAAAACTTTATTGTAAATACTAAAGAGAAGCTAAAATCGTTTTCTTGTCTCTTAAATTTGTGGAAAAAAGACACACGTCGATTTGCGTTTGAAATCTTCGTTGCGTAAACTTGCATACGTTGCAGATTCACGTTTTCCATAGGTCTTAAATACGCACTGTTTGCCGAAGTTGCGCGTTTTGTTATATAATTCTATAATTTTCGATAAATTTGCACGAAGCAATTTGCCGCGAATACATGTGGGAAAACATTTAAGAGAGAAAGAGAGAGAGAGAGAAAGAGAGGGAAAGAAGTGAAAACAACGCGTTCGATTACGGCACATCGTAATATATAGTTTCCCGCTTGCACAGGGAAAAGGCATCCGCCTCCTAAATTCTCTTAAGCCTGCTGAGTGAAAAAGGGAAGACCGAGGAAGAACTCTCTGATTTGATAATACCCTGTGGATTTCGCGATGGGTTTGGTACACGATGTTTCTTCGTGATTTATTCTGCGATCACGTGTATGGTGAGCAAATGAATTTTTATGAACCATCGGTCAGAGTGTGCCCATAAAGATTTAAACGGTTGAATCGATGGAAAAACATTGGTTCGTATTCATGCAAAATCAACGCTAAATATTGCTCGCCCCTTCTGGATTTTATCTATCTTGTGTACATTGAAAATACTGACGGTTGCTTTTATTTCATCGGTCCTGTGATTTGATTTAAGTTCTCCTCTCTGGAACCATTTGGATATCTACCCGATGTAGAGGATTAAGTATTAATAACGTTTAAATATTTTAACTAGAAGTTTTAAAAGCTTTATTTCTTTAACACGAATACTTTCTGACAGTTTTATTAAAAATTAACGTTTAAAACCGAAGTTTTGTACAGAGAAGTTAACTATCTTGACTTTTTTATACATTAACCGTCCATAAATTTAAGAGTCTGGCAAAGTGCTGAAATATGTCTGCGCGAAATTTTATGTCACGCTTGTAAAAAATGGTAAAAAATGGGTTATTCATTGTAACCTCGTAATTTCATATATGGCTTGATATACTAAATATCAAATCTCACATACACACACACACACACACACACACACACACACACACACATACGTACATAAAAATAATAGATTACTACATATCCGTAATAGAACATTTCAAAACAATCAAAAAGTAGAATAATAAACAACATAATTTTATGTATTTGTTTTTATTTTAAACAAGAAATTATAACAATTTTGTGAGTAGGAAGACAAAGAAAAATTAGTTAATTAAAACACGCAAAAAAATATATCGGAGAGAAAAGAAGAGGGAAGAGAAGCATAGAAAATATTAAAAATAAATACCTATAGACACATAGAACAAATAATTCAACAAATAATAGCATCTATATTTCACATACCACGGACGACAGAAAAATAGCAAACGAAAATAAGAGATGATAAATGTGAAAGCTTCAGGAACGGAGCTATCTTTATCTTAAACCGCAATATTTCGCGAAATAGAAATGCAGGAAAAAATGGTAAAATAGTTCATCATGAAAAGTAAAATAAATTCAATGGATACACTTTCGGCGCTTTATTTATATGTTGATAGTATAATGCCAGAGAAGTTAGATAAATGACATTTAAGAATGCAGCGCTCTCGCATTATGCAATACAATATTTTATTGATATCTCTCCATCAGGACTTCGCTTCGCGATGCAGCATTGCATTTTTGAAGCACTGCCGTGTGTGTATTTACACTTGCAGATTAGTTTTTACTTGTTAAACGAGCGGAACGACATTGATTGCCCGCTGTCCCCGTAATTTCGCTCGCGCGAAGATATAAGTAAACATCGATTCCCATGTGCAGCGTATGAGAGATAGGCCGAGGCCGATGGCTTCTCTGGCGGAGCTGTAGTTAGCAATATAACTTCTCCGAAAACGAGTGTGTCGCTTCCCGCGGCGAATCGCATTCGTCAGTCGTTGCTTCCGCCCGCTCCATTTTTCGTCCGGCGGTCTTCGTCGCCTGGCCTGAAAACGGTCCTCTTCCTCCGTCGGGATGTAATAACTCTACATTTCCTCGGCCCGACGACGTCTCACCGCGACAAATAAAACACGCCGCTACTCGACCGAACAAATCGACTTTCCGTCCTTGCTCATCTATTAGAGCAAGATCGATGGCCAAGTATAGATCGGAGCCCGAGAATTCTGAAACCGGTAGCAGTCGTTGGCTGGTAATGCGGGACATTCACGCTTGCCTCGTATCTACGTTTTGCCACATTTCTTTTATACTTCTCGATATTCCAGATAGTGCACTGGAAAAAGAGTTTGGTAATAATAATTAAGTCTAAATGAAAGCTTTGGTGAAATAATTTCAATATTTGGTTAATATAATCAAATATCAGTAATATTTAGTAACCATTTGGCTATAATGCCTATTATCATTATACTATTAATAATAAATAATTACTAAATATTTGGTTATATTAAGTAAATATTTAATTAAAGTTACGTATCACTAAAGCTTCATGAGTATTATTATTATTGTCTTTTCTTAATGTAACGCGTGTTTGTATATGTGCGCGGGAAAAGGTTTTGATTCGTACTTTATATGGTTCTCGTAATTTAGATTTTGAAAATTTAAAATAGACAAGGTAGATTAAAATATTTATTTCCCATTGTGGATTTATATATAAACACGATTATCTAACAGTGAAATGCACACTAAAAAAATAATTTTTGCTAATAATAATCAAGCTTTGGTGAAATAGTTCCAGTTAAATGATTTGATTAATATACATATAAACAAATATTTAGTAATATTTAACAGTTATATTAAATATTATATTATTATATTAAATATTATATGTATAGTTATATTAATAGTAACTAAACATGTAATAGTAATCAATAGGTTACTGAACGATGATTACTAAATATTTAATTGAAATTTCATTGAAACTATTTCATCAAAGCTTAGTAACTATCTAGGCTTAATTATTATTACCAAACTCTTTATTTAACACACTTCAAGTGAAATCACAACAGATTTTCGAATAAACTGTATAAAAATAATTGGCCGCTAATGAATGCATTCTTAGAATTGCTCTGTGTGACCTATTTTCGCATTTCAATGAAAAAAAATGAAATACTCGGGCGCGTTGTTATATGAGTTAAAATTGGAAACCTTTGTAGTGCCATGTACTATTTACAAATGGTTCCTGTGACTTTTTTTAAAGTCGCTATACTATTGTCGCTTATGAAAAAACATTCGCACGTTGCAAGTACAATCATTTTATCCTCTTTCTCTAATACACAAATTAGCGAATCAAATCTTCCTGGAGAAACGACGAATCGTCGATGCTTCACTAGTATTATCTCCCGTTTCTCACCAAATTCTGTTCTCTATCGTCTCGATGTTTAAGATTAATCTTCCGCGAACCGTTCCGAATTTTTATTCCTTCATTTCACTTGGCACGTGTCTGTCGCAGCGGAAGTACAGCGGCAAAGAGAAGCCGAAAGATAAGAAAGAAAAATGCTCACGCAGTCGGCACGGGAGGACCCTTGCGAAATCTGCCATGTCAGGAGAATTCCTGTAGGAGCGCGGAGCCCTACCGATCTTTTACGCGCGAATATTCTACGATAAAATATTCTTAACTGGTCGCGCGGTCGTATTTGAACGAAGGGCGGTGCCGGTTGGCAGATACGTCGGTGCGCACCCCTCATTTTCCTTTCCTACTGACATAGCGATTCTTATCTCATCGTCCTCCCGATCTCATGATATCCTGCCAGATACGAGAACGAGCGGAGAGATTCAATTATTGCTCTGAGACCCAATCCTTTAAACGCTCTCCGAGCCACTTTCGAGATAACTCGTTCCGATATTATTTCCTTTATTCGAGGAAGCGATTGTCACAGACAATCCTTTCTTCATACTTTCTTCTTGCATCTTTGAATGTTTCCGAAAATTGAGGAAACGTAACTATTGTAAAAGAAAATATAATTGGTAACGTAAGCCATCGCGAAAGTGCATAAGATTAATAATAGTTAACAATAAAAATTGCAAACGAAGACATTTTGATTCTGGGTTCTCTTCACTGCGTGAAGAATCACCAGAAAACAGTAGTAAAGAAATAGTATCCGATATTTCTTCTCAACAGTTAAATTAATGCTCAAATCAATAATCAAGTGTAAAATGAAAATAATTTGTCATCGAGATAAAAGTCAAGACTTTATAATATATCTTAAAATAAATGAACAAATAAAAGAATAGGTAATCAGATTGAGAATAAAAAATATAGTAATAAAGTATCGTCAAAAATTTTTGAATCCAGCAACAAGTATAATGACTTACATATTCAGAAGAGAGACTGGGCGTCAAGGAAGTAATGATGAGCTGATGGGCTAAACAGAACAAGTGAGATGGAAAAGGAAAAACTCAAATGTAAGTACTATTCCTTCCAACCAGTAATCTCATATTATTACACCCGAATAAAGAATTCATACATTAAAACTTCTTTTTAATAATTATTTGTTAATAATTATTACACAGGATTAGGAAAGTTACTTTGTAGAAGTAACTAGTTACTGTTACATTTCTTTCTCAAAAAGTAATTAGTTACTGGTACAAATTACCGTCTCTGAAAAGTAATAAGTTACAATTATAGTTATACTCAAAACGTAAAAGTTGATGCATTGATATTTTCAATGTAAGAATCTTACATTTCTATCATTACTAAATTATTTTACTTATTTTAATTATTTGTACTAATCGCTCGATGCTGCATTATTTAGTATATAAAGAATCATAGTTACTTTAAAAACAAAGAATTTTAGAAACCAAAATATATTTAATATGTATTAACTGAATAATTTATAACAAATTAATATTTAAATTTGGAATATATTATCAAAGTTATGTGATCAATATTTTTCAGCTAATTGTAAGAAATTCGTCAAATTCAAACTTCGTGATAAAATCATCGTAAACCAATGAACCAGGAATTGTTTTAAGGAGTAAAATCTCAATTTTAATATTTATGTGATAAACACGGACTATTCTCAAAGATGATTTAACACTTTATTCTGCAGAACGCAAATTATATGTTGACGAATAAGTTTAAAATATATAAAGTAACTATTAGATTAGTTAATAGTTAAAAAAATGTAACCTTTCCAACCTGTTATTGCATCGATATCATTGATGTCAATTTAATAATATCTAAATAAACGATATATAATGCGTTATAATAGTAATCTCAAAAGAATCAAAATGTCGAAAAGTAATAATATTTCTTATGTGAAATTTATGCAACTGTAACATTCTCTGAATCACTAAAGTGAACTCGAGTTATTATAGTTACTTAATCGGCTAAAAGACGGATGCATCTGCTGTGTTAAGACGCGGAATTCGCTGTAGTTTCCGCAGTTTAGGCAGTTAAAGTGCCGGGATTTGTAGTTGTAAGGGGTGACGGAGGATATAATAGAAAGTCACGTATATGGCATTCGTCAACGACCCAAATAAACCACAGTACTCTGTCTTCTCTCGACCGAATCGTTCGCGCCTTATTAACTTCCGGTTTGCTCCCATCGATTTCTGTGGGACATCCGTAAAACTTGCGAGATTAATTCCCTACAATTCTTATCGGTTGTCGCGCTATATACGATTGTACAGAATTTTAAAACTGTTTTAATTAATCATTTTTTGAATTATACGAAAATTATAACAAAGCAAGATGAATGTTGAGAAAGTTAGAAACTGAAGTGTTAGGACACGAGAAAATGTAAAAGAGAATTTTTTCGTCTTTTGTATCAACATCTTTGTTCCTTTCTTCTTTTCAGTATTCGCGAGACGGAATAAATATCCGTCACAATTCCGACTTGGTACTTCGACTGTAGTTACAGTTCTCGCTTGCACGAATCTCTAAGCGCCTCTTAATCGTCTTTTAGAGGAAAATACCCATAAACGACCATCCATCACACTCCACGCATCTAAAACGCGTCAAATTCCCATCTTCAGAAGTGCATCGGGATGCATTCTCGCGGATACGTGGCAGCGAGACGTAGCGCATACGTTCCAGAATTACCCACGAATTCCGGCCGCGTCAGTAATGTAGCGTTATCGCGTCGCTGGAAAGTCGGCGCGGGCTATTGGGGATGACAAATCTCGGTAGCTCGCGGGAACGAACGGGAGTACACTTCGGGTGTCCGTTTATGTAAATTGCCACTTACGAGGAGAAGACGTTTGCGGCCTCTTTCGCCGTGAAATAAAGCGTATAACGAGGATCCAGCATGAGAACTCCGATGCTCTTGGATGCAGACACGGGTGAAAAATACAGTACTGAAATACGGACGTGTATATTAGATATTTCCGTAATATTTTGTGCCAGTGAAGAAATTTTGCTCCCTCGAAAAATTCCATAACTGATATTTTTTCGATTCTAGTTTCTAAATCGTGAATTATTGGAAAACTGTGGTATCATAGCGATTCGCAACCAAGTGCATACAAAATGAAATTGTTCCTACGCAATTCAGATGAACTGCGTTAACAATTTATTATCAGAAACTCACTTACGTCTTATCTTAAAATCGCTATTAACATTCTTACTACTATTTTAAAATCGCTATTAACATTCTAATTACATTTTATAACATCTCCTCCCTCCACCCCCCGAAATTTAATCGTTGCGTGATTCCGTGAGAGAATATTTTGTCACCTGCGAGTAGGGTTTTACATGTTCTTGTACAGAATCTTGTAGATACAAGGGCGATAAATGGTTTTCCGTACTGGAGTACCATCAGCCCGGAAAACATTATACCGCCAATGTTCTCGCATTCATAGCGGTCCTTATCGACCACAGAGTCGTAAATCATGGTTACGTTTAGCCCATTGCGCGGGATAGAACCCCTTACCACGAGAGGGTGTAGCGAATCCCTCCTCGAGCAATTACGATCCCAGCTATGGCAAAGCCTCGAGGGTCCAAACGAGGAGGACATGGGCGTGTTTGAAGGCATGTGATCTACCTATGTGCGATTTACCTATAGGTCACTTGTAGAAGTTTCGTGATCGATCTCTGTGCGTGTGTTACAAGGAAATTTAATGTAGATAAGAATATTGGAAGCACTTGAGCATATAAACGAGCAATATAAATATTTAAATTGGCTATTATAAATTCAATAGAGAAACACACGCGTGTATTCATTATGTAAAGACTTAGGGTAAGGCCGATATCGCACTGGCTCCTAAATCGCACCACCTCGCGTATAAATTCAACCACAGCACTTATACACTCTTTGTGGGATTATTTGGGACCTACATAACATTATCATCATCCTTCATTGAACTTAACATGTTAGAACAATAGAAATTTTGTTATTAATTTTTATAGAAAAATCGTAACCTGCTATATTTCAACACATTTCGTAGCTTGATTGCAAAAAAGATAAAATAAATAATATAAATTTTGATAATTTGTAATGATTACAATATTATTAAAATTAGAAAAAACAAAGTTCAAATAATTTTGTGTTCTTATTTGTAAATTAAATAAATAAATTAAAAATAAGTTGGAGGAAAGATTGACCATAGGAGTCAGCACTGGGTGTAGGTGT
>QKQZ01004271.1:0-17007 GCA_003595255.1 Solenopsis fugax | reverse complement strand
GTTCTATCGACATAACGACAAGGGTAGCGAACAAATATGCGGGTAAAAAAATCGTCGAGCGCGATGAAAATGAAGAGAAAGCATGCGAGAAGCTTCATTGTTTATTTTCATTATTTATCAAAGAAAATTCTAACATGTTGAACCATCGTAACGGACGTAACAAAACATTCGTTTCAAATCACATCGTACACTGAAAAAAAAGTCTGGTTATAACTACCAAATGTATAGTGAAACAGTATCAATTAAATATTTTGTCAATATAACCAAAAATAATTTTATTTTACTAAATATTTAGTAAATATTATCAAATCTGGTATAAATTACTAAATATTTAAAAAAGTGAAATTATTTTTGGTTACATTGACCAAATATTTAATTAATACTATTTTACTATACATGTTAGTTATAACCAATCTTTTTTTTCAGTGTACATCGAACATTAAATGTATCTATTTAAATCCCATCACATTTTTGCATTAAACGTCATATTTATATTATGTAAATAAAATTCAGAAATCATCATTTCTCGCGCTATAAAAACGTCGAATTCATTCCATTCGGCACATTCACAGTACTCATCGCTATTTACGACGAAATAATGTCTTCGCAACTTTTAGCAATTAAAAATAGTGAAATATAGTAGACTAATGAATTCTCTTTCTACCACGCGCATGGAAAACCAAACCTTTTTACGATATTAGCTATTTCTTCGTTACGTTAATTAATTACCAAGCAAATTCCACTGAAGTAAACGACTCCAGTCGCTGTTCTCGATCAGGCAGGGAAGGCAAAACTCCTCGTAAACTTTGGAAGTTGAAACTTGCGAAAGGCAGTTATGCGTAAATCAATTCCGCTCTGTATTTTTAGATATCGAACTTTTAAATATAATTGCAATTAGCTTAATTATTACCTGCCACGATTTATGATTTCATAGAATAGTACTTTGTCCTCACTGTTGATTCGTGGAATCAAATTAAAATTGCTCCCTCCCACCCTTCCGAATGTCGAATCAGACGTGAGTAAAGTTAAATAATATGATTTGCGAATGCGTTTATAATAGAGACGTACTCGTAACACCCACATGCGTTCCCCATCCAACATTCGTTCTGAATTTCCATCAAATCGTGCGGCAACTACGTTCTTTCCCCGTAACAGAACTTGTTTTCTCTCATTTTTCAAGTCTGCCGGTCTCCGCAACCAACCCCTGTCCCACGTGCCAAACGCGCGTAAAAGAGTGTAATCCGTTTCATTGCCGTATAAAAGCTTCCGTAGAAAGAGAAAGAGAGAGAGAGGGAGAGAGACAGAAAGTTTCGCAAAGAAGAGTGCGAGAGAAAACCGGAGAGAGAAAGGCAGCGCGTCGTGTCAGATCGGTCGCCGTTTATTAAGCGTTATTAAGCGGAACGCGGGCCGACAGACGTGGCGGATCTTTATTTTATATACGCGCCGCGAATACAGCTCCCGGGATTATCCCGGGCGCGAAGCTGACTGACGTGAAATTCGAAAGAAAAGCCTTTAATCCACGACCAGCCTCCGACCGCGTACCAACCTGCGAGCTTCAAGGTTTTCCGCTGCGCTTTGCGATTGGCGGCCAATCAACACCCGCCTTCGACGCGGCTTCGCTCTCCTTC
Source organism: Solenopsis fugax (assembly GCA_003595255.1). Taxonomy (NCBI): domain Eukaryota; kingdom Metazoa; phylum Arthropoda; class Insecta; order Hymenoptera; family Formicidae; genus Solenopsis; species Solenopsis fugax. Next base: position 15,379 of record QKQZ01004271.1, on the reverse strand, counting down.
CGACAGGCGCTTTATCGCTGAATCGACCGCGAGAAATATCTCGGGAGAAACCGCGCGATAGAACGCCGGATAGACCTCGCGGGTGCGCTTTTCGAAGAATTTATAGTCGAGCTTCCTTCCCCGTAAAAATTTCCTTCGACATAATTGTGAAAAGGCTATTGAATATTAATAAGTATAGAGAAATTTAAATGAGTAATTTACGTATAATAAAATTTACTCCAAGTGGCAAAATCTTATTATACTAACAAATTTCATGAATAATAGAAAATAAATAGCAAGTCTTGTAGATCGACCGCAACATCCCTTCCATTTACCAATTACTTTTTCCATTTACAATCTTTTATTTTTTTAACAGAAACGTCAACAGCCCGTGGCAGTATTTAAGTTATAAGTAATTGCAAATAAAGAGCTTTGAAAAAGAAATTAAGAATGCAACATAGTATCTCACTTCTTACTTCAACTAAAATTACACATTAACTTCGCTTTGATTACAACTTGAGAATTAATAAACAGTTAATATTAGCAAATTTGCAATAAATGATTTCCTATCACTGTTAAGAAAATATCTTTGATTGACCTAATTCTACTTTAATAGATGCTCCTCGCAACGGAAAATATGTAATAAATTTCTTCAATGAAAGCTCTATTCGTAATCGTCCGGGCGGAAATCTTTCAAATGCGTGTTAAGTAGTTGAAATCGCCGTAATTAGATTTCGTTAACGTGTATATTTAACCGCGAAAACAAGCGGGCGAAATGAGACTTTATGAGAATCTGATGCCGGCGTTTTGCCGCTCAAGAAAGGAGGATCACAGAGGTGGCGCGCTATCGTATCTACGTAAAGGCAATCTTCCTGATTAAATTTCCCCAACACTTTGGGGGTGCAGTTTAAGGTGAAACCAATATCGGTGTAGACACACGCGTACGCTTAGATTGAGCGTGTATACGAAGCGTAAGAAGCACTCTCGCGCGCGCACACCCGGCCGCAGCGTAATTACATGTACGTGCGCGAATCCGCTTGGTTATCATCAGGCTTATCAAGAACAACCAAAACCGTCTCACGCTGGTGTTCACGAGAACGTGATTTGGATCTCTCTCTCTCTCTCTCTCTCTCGTTCGCTTTCCGTGATAAATACTTTGTCATTACCTCGTTTATATTGAAAGCATCGATCATCGCTGCGCGAAATAAATGCGCCGGCGGTTCGTCCCATACAACTTTACGGCGTAACGATTTTCTCGTGCCCTCCCTCCCCCTTCCCCTTACCTCGTTCTTCCGAAAAGAATAAAAAAAAAGAACAATAAATAACGATCTAAATAACGAAGTTCTCGTACGATTAATGTGCGCAATAGCGTACCCGACATCCCGCGCCTGTGCGCAGCTACGCGAAAGTTATCGGCATTTAGTTGAAGCAATTTGTTGAGTTAAAATAGTGAGAAAAATGTGCAACGGTTAATTGCATTGAGAGGAAATATTTTCATTACTCCGTAAAATACTGAACAAGCCACAATAGCGATAGATATTGGCGCCCGGGAACGACGTCGAGAACAATCGCATTCCTCGTTTCGAGTTATCTGCGGAATCGTCGGAGGTTTTTACTATCTAATTCCGCGTTCCATTTCGACATTTTCCGGCGTAGAAACCAGAAAAGCAGCCTGCATTCCCCGAGGAAAGATCTCGCCCGGCTAGCTTCATTATTTAGAAGATTATACGCAAGATAGTGAGGCATCGAACGAATGTAATTGCGGGGATAAAGGATCAAAAGTAGTCATCAGCTTTATCTTGAGTATTCCGCGAGTATTCTATGCGCGAAGATGAGATAAACGATTCCCTATCAATGGTCTCGAGCATCCCCTCTCGAGACTCTAATTACATAAAAAACTAGTTTTTATCTAGATATCTGCAGCTGAGTGCTACCCTCTCTCCCTAAGTGAGCTTTGTGCCCTCTTCTTTGCTTCAAACAACGTTAAAGAAAATTCTATCATATCAGCTACAATCTCGCTCTTTCTTCTTTTTCGCAGTTGCACCTCTTGAGAGATCTTAACGCGTAATAATCTCACAATGCGTGATACATCGTTTCGCGAAAGCAAGTACGTCGATGAAAGAGCGGACGCTCTTACTCGCGACGATAAAAAAAAAAAAGAAAGAAGCGAGAGGGTTTCTTCGCCGAGCTTTAAGACAGCGCAATACATCGTTACGTTTTATACCGGAAACGGCAATCGTAAATAGCTTCTTGTAACAACAAGTATCGCACACGTCTTCCGTAGGGTACTACGATTTAAAATTTAATGAAAACCGTTACATATAGTTAAGAGCTATCGTAAGTTCCCGAGAATGGCTCTTTAAATCTTATCCGGATTCGAGTGTACGATTATCGGGAACCGGGAAGGGTACACGAAATGGGTGGAATTGGAGAAAACGTCGTTAATCGTAGAACAAAGCTGCCATTGTCGCGCTAATCAGCAATGGCCACCATGATCGAAAATAAATTCCTCGAGAACGAGTGCACGCCGCGGCGCGGCTCGGCGCATTCGGACTGAGCACGAACGCCACTTTTCTTTATTGCACTTTCATACGTGTGCTGGGTACGTTTTAGAGCGTGCCTTGAAATTCAGCGACTAGAAGCTTACCCATCTAGAATACGTATGTAGCTATGGATATAAATAAATACAAACACGCGCGCATACGTGTTGCCGTAACAATCAGCGCTTAGAAAGATTCGTGCAACGCTAATTGCATATCGATAAAAAAAAAACCGCCCGATTTATCGTCGGACACAAATTAAAGCCGATTATGTATTTATTATACAGTATCGGTCAAAATCATATCACCTTTCGATGTTTTGAGCATAACTTTTATCGAAGTGTATTGAATGCACTCAAAATTTTATAATAAACACTTGATGGAAGGTACACCTTGTACTTAAAGTATAATGAGATTTGACAATATATGCTATGATCTTTGAATTTTTTGTTAATTTTTTCATAGTCGCACTTTTGTGCTTTCTTTGTTTTTACTATCATAACCTAGTTTTAGCAGTTAGATTTAATATTCCACATTATTTAGACTTGTTATAATGACTCAAAATTTATGATTGAAATTTAACATATTTTGGAAATTTCAAATAAAATTAATTTTTTACAAGTTGCTGTTTTCATTGTTTGATAAAAAGTTATTATTTACGTAAGTTATACTTATCATCAAAAGATATTATGATTTAATAGAGATTTGTGCCCTTTATAACAAGTTATGCTAAATAAAAATCGAAAGGTGATATAGTTTTGGCCGATACTGTATGTACAATAATATTGGAAATTATATATAAAATTCCATTTAAATCGACGCGATTCATAATTTTGCAAGTGTATTTGCAAATAAAATATGCTGGGATTATAAAAGATACTTTGTTAAATTTATTTAGCCATATGTTTTTCTCGTGATTGACGGAAATTTAATGTTTCGAGTTTTCACACGATAAACATGAAAAAGTGCGATTTTTCATCGTGATACAATCATTTCTCGCGTACTATCCCAATTCCATAATGATCGAGATCAATCGGGAATACCAGTACTTCCTAGGAAAGAGCATTACGAGAACTGGACTTTCGGACAATCGAATCAATTGATCGTGGGATTGCCGTGGAAATAAAATCAGCCCTACTTTTACGTGTCTGAGTATCCCTCTCTACGTTCCATTACCGTGAGCTGGCAATTTTACGCAGTGAATTAAGGTCGTCCCAAACCAAATTCCATGCCGACGCAAGTAACCGGGTTTCGGGAATTTCCCGTGAGGAAAGCGGAACAGTTCGGCGATTCGAATAATTTCAACTGCAGCACGCGCGCTGTTTTGTTAGCTTGCGAATGGAAACTAGCGAGTTGTCAGCCTGGTCAAGCCGGTCGCGATTGTAGTCCTTATCGTCGACGATAACAGGACGCACTCTCGCGTGTCGGTGATTGCACGGTTCTACCTGAATGTTCTACCATGAGCACTGGCACGACATTAATACCATTATGCGAGTGGACCCTCGGATTAACCCTTCGCGCGCTCCCCCTACACGACTGCAACATTTATGAACCGTATGTCGCTCATACGAAACGCCGTTGACATTTGGTTGACCGTCTATCGATCGTCAGTTTCAACCCTTTTCGTGAGAATAATCGTTTAACAGTTTGTTAAGGAAAAGTGACTCTTTTATCATTACAGGTTTCCAAAGGAGTAATCCCGCTTCATTACTTGATGAAGTCAGATTTTTTCAAAGGAGCTTTTTGCCTCATAATTAGACTCTTCTCGAATATATTTTTTTTTTCCTCTTTAGAGATGGATTTCTTACCCACTACTTCAATTTCAAATTTCTAGTAATAATGAAAATCAATAAAATGTGTTACAGCTTAAAGAAAATTCTTTTAAAGCAATGCACATATATGAATAAGAAGTAAAATCGTTATTTATTCGTCTCTCTTTAACTTTTCCTCTCATTCCTTGGCAATATTTTGAAGCGATGGCAAATGATTATCCAGGTAATATGCGACTAGAAAATATGGACCAAGAGTACCAGCGGACGAAGAAGGATGAAAAATCGATAATCGAGACGCCTCGCGAGCATACGCAGGAAAAAAGTTTGCTTTCCGCGTAATTTTTTATCTTCGCAAGCAATGTTTTTACACAGATTAAAAAATCGAGAATGAGAATCCTATTCCGTAATCTGTACTGCTAATAAACATAATTAATATTTGCGTAAAATTAATATTTACGAGAAATTAAACGGGAATTAAACGAGAGATTATTTTCAGATTTTTATACTCTTTCTTCGTCAATACATGACCAATATATACCAATCAACAAAATATGTCGATGATAATCTTTTTATGTCACCCTACACAGTAAAAAATTTTTAACATTTTTGCATGTCCCAGAAAGTCCACTCTAAATTTTAAGTTAAAATAACTCTTATTCATCGTGTTACTTAGTGACAAATTAAAAATGTTAAGTAATTGACGCAATACTTTACATTTATTTTTACTCATAAGAAATGTTAATAGAACATTTTCGTTCGTAACATTTAACTCATAGGAAATGTTAATAAAACATTTTTGTTCGTAATCATGTTAAATTAACTTCGAGACATGTTGATTATTTGAAATAATTGTGTTAAAAGTACTTAAAATAATATTCCATTTCTAAGAGACATACACACAGTGTTAATTTATAAAGTTGACATAAATGTAACACATGAAAATGTTATAAAAATAATAACATATCAGTGGTATGTTAATTTTACATTGAAGTAGTAATCGAAACGTGGTAACACAAGCAAATTTTAACATATGGACCCATATATACGCACAATTTTTTACTGTGTACACCTGTTACAATATAATTTCCTCAGACATATTTCGTCAGAAGTCATTGGTAATTTTTAATGGAATAAGTAAAAATTCAATAGAACGTCGCGCCGCACATCGCGACATCTACGACTTTCGTGCATTTATCATGCATCGGGAATATCCGTACGAAACGCGCGCGGGCAGAGCTCGACATAAATTAGATTGTACTTTCACACGGGGAATACGATAGAGTATGCGTGTCTCGCATTCGCATTGCACATCCGCGAGAAACTCCCGCGTGTTAAAGCATATCGCCCCGACCATTACGTGGCGGATGCCTATCGAATTGGCGGGATACCGTAATGTTTCGTCAATATTTACAATCTCAACCGATCGATTCGCTGTTCGCGGATACGCTGAAACATCAGTAAAATCGGGCCATCGGCGAGACTTTATCTCGCGATGGAATCGCCGCATCAAGAATAATAATAAGTTGTTCGACGCCAGTTTCTCGCGCGTACGATCGAGTCGAATTAAAATTGTTGACCCGCACCACTCGAAAAACTCCTAACTAGGGAGCGGTGAAATATCGACGCTAAAAGTAAAACTCTGGCTTCGGCTCCGTGCTCAAGTAGACTCGCGCACTCTACAAATTTCAATTAGCGTTTGAAGTTAACTCTCCTGTTTAAAGAATGAAGCACCAGCGAATGTGTGCGGTTTCTCTACCGAGCGCAGTGCGCGCAAATGAAAAAAAGTGGCTGTTAAATCGGCGGAAAGACAGATAGAAACATCGCCACTTGCCATAGTGGCTATCTAGATTCTTTCCACCGTTCTAACTCTATTTGCTAGCGCGTTATCTAACATGCGCCGTGCAGTAAAAAATTGACCTGGGTAAAGTTAGCGTCCCAACATTAGAAAAAAATAACTTTCTATGGCTCATTCGATTGCCCATCGCTTGCACATGCTTCGTGCACGCTACATTCGATAAATTTTATGAAATTTAAAAAAAAATCATGTATCTTTTAGTTCGATTTTAGTCTACATGAATAACAGGGGGTTTCTTTTTTTCAAAAATCGTAACATGAGATTTTCGCGAATATTTCAATATTATTCAGCGATGATAGAACGGTGTCTATCTTCGCACGATGTAATCTCGTATTATGTATAACATATACTGTATACTTATATAAATATTCCATGCTGTAAAAGTCCATCCATGCACGTACATGTATCTAAACAGTGAATTCCTCTCATTAGCACAACCTAGTAAATAATTATTACTTCTGCTGAGGCTAACTTTGTCAAACATACGTTTTAATATTCAAAGTCAATTTAATCCACTCTAGAAATTAATAAACAAAGCTGCGGAAACGATTTCGAATTTTTAAAAATTATTGTTAGTTGTTAATGATAAAACTGTTTAAATAATATATATGTATGAAAAAGTATAAAAGAGATCAAAGATTAAAAAACATTCAATATTTACAATAAAAATCCGCAAAGCAATTAATGATCGTTATTTATACAAAGCAATATATGAGATTAAAAAAAAAACTTGTTGGCTTACTGTGTAATTAAAAAAAAAAGAGTAATCTACTAGAAGTTTCATCCAGTCGGATTTATATGTAAACAATATTAAATGAACGACTTTTGTGAAAACTCTAAAGTGGATACGCTGTGCGAATGGCGGTCTGTTTTGCTATATCCTTACCGTCACGGCGCTTCTTGGTGGCTTAGCTTTAACACGGCAAATCCCACGATCGCTTGGAGCGGAGTTTAAGCTGGGCTTAAGTCTTAAGTGACAGTAATGAAACCGCGTGTCGGTCGGTTTTGCCGAAATGGCATTTTCTTCCCTTCCCACGCGCACAGTCGTTTACATCGGGACGAACAACGTTTCCGATCGCTAAATGAGAGTAACGCATAGGACGAGGAAAATTGTTTGCGCATTAAAATGCGGTGGAAATCCCGCACGGTGGTAATTTTATTACCCCCTTGGGTTAACAGAAGAGCTAAACGCTTTACCGCGCCAGATGCTACAATCGCAATTTATACTCGTTATTCGCCCGACTTATGGACGTAGCAAAAATACAACAGGGACACAACGTACGCGGGAAGATTATTCCCGCCGTACGAAACGCTTCGATCGATATTAAAACAATCGGACGGCGCGAAGCGGCATTACGGCGCTTGAAAAACGGGCCAACTTTGGCACATGTTTTTTTCTCGGCACGGCTACGCTACGACCGCGCCGTCTCTCGGGTGTCCTTTAATTAATTAGCACGGGAGCAGCAGGAAGAGGCAGCTGCCAAGCGGCGCACGGGGTAGTGTCCAGGGCGACCGATGGGCGGAACGGAGAGAGAGGGAGAGAAAGGGAAGAGGGAAGATGGGGCCGCGGAGGGAGACATGCGAATGGGCGAGAGGGTAAAGGTTGGCATTGCTGTGCTGCAACATTAGCCCCGGGCCGGACTGGTTACACCGACGTTCAGCTCGAATGCGTACAGTTTCGCATACCTCCAGAGTACCTAGCGCCGAAAGATTCGCAGGTGCAGTTGCTTACTATTACTACCACCACCACCATCATCATCACCACTATTCAAACTCCTACCTCACGCATCTCTACACGCGTTGCGCGCATGTTTATTTAGCTACAACCGTGTGTCTGACATTACGTAATTAAATGCATACAGCCTCAAGCTTAAGTACCTGCGTTCCGTTTCGGTGTATTAATCAATGGAAGAGCGTTTTCGCGGAGAGGAGAGTGACGGGCGGCGTGCATCAAAAATAGTTGGGACGGTTTAAGATCAAACGCGTTCTCGGATTTGTTTCCGCCTCGGTTGCTTTCAATCTCGCCGGTTATGGAAACAGAGCGGTTTTACAACGCGACCGATCCAGCACGAACGCGTTCCAGATTTCAGACGGGACGCGCAAGAATTAGTCATGCACAGAGGAGGAAAGCAACACATTGGAATAATGAATAATCAAATTCTTAAAGACTGTGAAACGTCACGTTCTTAGAAGATTCGCGATGATAGAGAAAGTCAAAGTCGATAATGATTGTAAAAAATTATAATTTGTTTACATCTCGTGAGAGTCGACCTATTCCATTACTTTATTAATACAAATGTTTATGGCGCTGTATATTGCATTAGAAAATGTTTCGCGAACTAAATAAATCTTTTATTAAGAATGAGGTAGCGGTATACCCAACAAAATCCAGATGTGATCACATTTTCAAATTACTACGTACCACCAACAGACAGTTTAGAGGAACGACCGAGGCAGGGAATTTCGAGTTGGCGAGAAGATAGGATGAGAGATGTACCATGCGGTCCGAGAGAAAACTCGGCACCAACTTCGGCCTGCGCGAGCGTGTTGCATGGATGGTCGGGTCTAATGAACGAATGGGGTCTCCGCGTAAAAGAAAACAGGAATAAATAAAAGAGCTCGTCGTCGCTTTTGCGGTCAGTTACTTGCCGTCCGCCGCGACTCCTCTCGCCCTCTCGGTTCAGTTCACCCAGCAACGTGGTCGTGGAGTCCGACGGTAGAGCGAGCTTGCCACCCTACGCTTGAAATTAATCACTTTTTCATTAATGTCGTCCGCGAGTTGGAAAAGCTCGTACGCGTTGGAAACCGTCGCATCCCAATATCTTTATTACAGTTTCTTCGAATCCTGCGCAAAGAAGGGTAGAAGCTACAGAAAATTTCTCTTTTTCCAGATACTTCGCGACGGCGGCGTTAGAGTGTTAGAACTCGAGGACACGATTAAGTCTCACCGAGAAAAAGATTCAGCGGAAACGGTCATTTCAGTGTAAACTTGACGAAATGATATCCGATTAACGATACAATGATCGATAAAGCGAGAAGAGGACAGTAATGGACTAACTTAATTCACACCGTAAAAAGGCGAGCGATATTTTGCCACAAAAGACTACATGTCACGCGTTTTGATGATGAAAGTTCGTGATGCTTATCGCTTTTATATACGCCATGAATGAAACTACCGAGTCGCATGATCGATTATCGGCTGATGGTTTACTACCCTCGTGAGATCTCTCGCCCCTTTGACACAATATAACGCAGAGACCAGATGCTCCCTCGTACGGCAGGGGAATTCATGATTCATGGTCAATTTAAAAGGATAAGAGGATGTTCATACAAATTCACAGTCAAGGACTAGTTCACATAGTTTATCACAGATTTCAAGTTTCTTCTTGCTTCTTTTTTCTTTCTTTCTTTTGAAGAGAATGGAGAAACTTGTGAATTTAAAAATCAATCAAGCGTATTATAATTAAAAAAAAAAATCATTGTAATTTATATTTTTTTATCGGGAAATATACACCGTTATATTATACCGTTATAAGTTACATTTCGAGCCGCTGAAAGTTAGCACGCGTGAATTGCTGCATTAAAAAAGCAGAGGCAAAAACGATATTGGCACCTCGGCGCTACCGGCGATGTGAAAAGAAGCGAGCGCAGCGTATCTGCATGAAAACAGGTGGAAGTCAAACGTAATTCAATTACGGGATAATCGTATTGCCTCGAGATTCGTACTCGGGCATTCGGGTGAACTATTGAGTGATTAAAAATAATACCCGACAACGCGCGCGCAGTCGAAGTTCGCTCACGTGTACGCAAACGCGGAAAACCACCCACGAGTCACGCTTTATGTGAAGTCGCCTTCTTTCTTTTTCTTTCGTTTTTTTTTTTTTCATTCGCTACAACCTATTATGCCACTTTGATCCTATTACGAATAATAATCTTTATGTATTACAAAGATCCTACGTGTATTCAAAACTTGTACTCAAAATGTAACTAATTAGAATAAAAGCATTTTGTTGAAATTGCGTAAACATTCTGCGTAAACATTTTGTCTATACGTGTTTGTAATTTTCTTAGTTATTCAGAAAAATGACAGGTTTTAAAGCGTTGTATGTAATAAAATAAAAATAATTATGCAGAGTGAATTTTAATGGTTGTCACAACGTTTTACTATAAGATATGACTTACTGACTGCAACTGTGCTATTCATCCTGAATGTGTATACATATACACACACACACACACACACACACACACACACACACACACACACACACACACATACAGACTGAATCTTAAAATTACAATAATCTCTTATGGTTAAACGTTAAACAACCATTAAAATTCACCCTGCATGTGATGTTTATTAATTCACGGTAAACCTAAGTATAGTTAAATATTACTTTTCATTTTGAAGTTTGTAAAGATATCTTATCTGCTATAAACAGATTATTCGTTAAATTTTCGATTACAACTTATAATTATCATGTTTTTATAATTACAAAGAGGTAAATTATTTATCGATAAGCGGACATAAGGATTTTCTGCACTAATATAGTGACTATTTCGATTGTAGAAAACTGCTAGCCTCCATTTCATCAAATGGAAACCGGCAATGTCGATAACAACCAGGAAAAATTATTATCGACACACAGAATAGTCGAACAGACTGTAAGTCGATAAATGCAGAAACCTAGACGTAGGTAAATTTACAGTTGATACGTAAGCTGCTGTCGGTATAAAGACTTACCTTCACTCGTAAGTTACCAAAAAAGATCAATGTTATGTTGATATGTGTCGGTAATATAATATTGCAGATTCTCGTTATTTTACAACAAAAATAATAAACACCCTAGACAACATAAAGTCTAAAATCGAGTTATGAGACGTCTTTCAGGCGATGCTGGTGTCTCTGTATTACCGACAAAAATATCGTTTTGTTAAGCAAGTTATACTTCGTATTGGTTTTACAGAAATACAATTCCTTTTACAGAATTAAAATAGATATGCTAACGTACATGGCCATCTTTCGTAAAAAAAAGTTTTAAAATGACAGATATTCTTAGCGGCTTTTAATATAGCGACCATCATCTATTCACAGACACATTGTAGAAACGTTATGCAAGTTATTTGTGCGAAATAAAGGCAAAGCCAGGTGTAGAATAAATGAATAAATAATGTTGAATCGTTAGATTTAAGTCGGGAAGCTTAATTTAAGAGAATAGAAAGTTTGACAAATTGTGTATATGTGTACGTGAGATCTCGATGTAGTTTTAAAGAGTCTGTTAAAGTTTTGTAAATCGTACGTGTGTAAGTCGAGTTTATCAGTAAAACTGACTCCAGCATCGTCTTAAGACGTCTTTAGACTACTTTTGAGAATATTTTTTAAAGACGTTTCTCTCTTTCACTTTTCTATACAGTTACAATCAAAAACTATGCAAAAATGTATATAAATGTATAAATTACTAAGCACAAATTAATCTAATTGTTTGGAAAAAAATCGAGAAAACAATATTCATCGGTGAATGTCGATACAAATTGCAATATCTAGTAAAGATTGTTACGTGAATAGCGTATAGTTACAGTGGATTATAAAGACATTAATGTTAATGTCAAAGATTGACATTTATAACTTTTTGCTTCCGTAACAATGCTTTTGTTATATCGATATATGTATATATACACGTCACATATCGTGGCATAACATAATTTTTAAAATAACTCGTAATAAAAATAGATCGATGTAGTAAACTGAAGCGTTCTATAAAAGAGGTGCTCCAGATTAATTATATTAACTTACATTTTCCACTACCGGAAAATGATAACTTTAGATTGGCATGTTTGTTAACTCTCCGCCTGTAAACGTGGGTCTGAAATGTGTGACATAAAATAATAACTTTCAGCTTTTTCCTTCATTCGTGTTCAAAGTTCACTTATAAAAAAATTTAATAAACAATTCTCATCAAAATAATTATAAAATCGTCAACTACAGCGTTGACAGACATTCCATGAATTTTTTCAGATTTTGTTGAATACTTTAAGGTAGGGAAAAAATATCCGACGTGACAGATTCATATGTACAGGCTGTGGGCGCCAAAAAAAAACCATATACAGGCGGAGGGTTAAATAATTCTTCTTGACTATATATGACATGTACGTTTTGCGCTAAATCGAAATTATAAAATACCGCAGGTCAGTTTTATTGCATAAATTTCAACGGTATTTCAAGATAACAGATAAAACAATAAAAATTTGTCTCGTAATATATTCGTAATAGATAATAAATCGTACTGCTCGAGAATGGATGGAATTTATATTTCCAATATATAAATAGACATGAATAAAATCAATAAATGTATTATTGATAAAAGACCTATCAAAAAAATTATCAGAAAAAATGATTTATTATTAATAGTGTTATTTCTATTAATAATAACGATATAGTCTTATAATGAGAATATAATACACACTTAATTTCTTCTTTAGTCAAATACAATAATTAAAGCAAAAAATAAGATAATTAGTATATATAACATCCTCATGGTAATAAAAACACATGCGTGTATAATAAAAAATCTACAGTTTTATGAACTTATATTTTCATGTTTTTATTTTTATATAACAAGTTTACTTTTCTTCTGATAATATTTTAATTATAATGAAAAGTTTTGTAATAAAAAATGGCAATAAAAAAATGCATGAACATGAATCAATGTGAAATCGAACAAATATTTATGTAAGCGTGAGAAAAATGAATGATTAAATAGACAACGAAAAAATTGCCGATAAATATGTGTGTACATATATGTACGTATATGCAAATTAAGTGTGTATAGGAAAGAAAATTCCATAGCATGACCTCACATAAACATTGATAATATTTTTATCATCTACAGTTAATTAAAAACATGATTTATATTCTTGGTATTATCTTTAATCTAAAAGAGACACAACTGTATATGACGCAAATAAATAAAGTTATCAATACATTTTGCAACGTTTCATAAACAATAGTAATATAAATTTTAAAGATCGACTTAATGCATCTGCTTTAATACTACAATAGAATGCACATATTAATTTTAGTAGAAATTTTAGTAGAAATACTATTTGGTAAAATCTTTGAAGACAACATATATTTTAAAGAAGGCAAAAACTAAATTAAAAAAAAAAATCTCAATTTCAATGTGAGATGCAATCTAAATGTAACATTTAAGATGAACGAAGAAGCAATAGATAAGTGTCAAAGATCGATTTCTCATTGCATGTATGTGTGGTCAGCGGGAAATAATATGCGAAAGATAAATGAACAACGTAACAATAACAAACATACGTGCTACGTCGGTCGCTACTGCACTTCGTACATCCCTCCACGGGATGCCACTGTCGGTACGCACCTGTGTCGNTTTTTTTGTCAGAGACTCGGAACGTGGCTAGGTCCGCCCTGAAAGCAAACATCGTGGAGACACGTTAATTTCAGCGGGAAAAATCAATACGCGTGCCTCCGCGCCTCGAGGAACGCTTCGCGTTCTATTGTCAACCACGTGTCTCTAATACGCTTGCAAATACCGGCGGTATATTCGGCGATAAATTCACGGGCTACGACCGTGACGGTCCAAGTGACAATTTGGAGACGCGACGGCACGCACACGGAGAATCGTTCGTCGGCGCGATAACGACGACGCGGGCGCGGGGGGGGGGGAGGAAACCCGTGAGCCAAAGGAGCAATCGTGCGATATTCGATCTCGCGCTTATCCTACACTTCCGGCCGGCTGTCACAACACGCGAAATGATCGTGGACGAGCGCGTTGCCATGGCGACGTTCGTTTATTCACCGGCGCCGGCGAAGTGTCCAAATATAGTTTATATACATACATGCATATTTCATTATCCTCGATACAAATAGAATTAATTCATATATTTCAGTCTTTTCTGCCATATTGATTTTGTATAACTTGCTTATGAGTTGAATAAATAGTTTAATTTGCCTACCAAATTCCATAATTTACGTAGCCCCGCAGCAATTCTACATCGCGCTTTTATTTATCCACATACGCTTACGATGAATTTAAGTCTAAATATTCTTTCCGTGTAAATCGTTAATTATGTTAATAAGTCGCACTTCCGTCTGTGAATGCAGTTACACTCTACGTGGACGAATGCTTCGCGAGGAGCCGGTACCTGCTGCTCATTGACAGAAACCAATGCGTTACGCGTCAATGAATGCGCGCACGCAAGTGTCATTGGCACAGAGGCATCGGTAAACAATCCGCCGATTGTTTACCGGCGCGATCACACGTCGCACGTATGTCACAACGACGAGGACGGTCGTCGACACGCGGAATTTTCTTCCCGGATCGGCGTGTAAGCCGAGTGACGCGGCGTCAGCGAGGTGCCAACGTTAATAACGTCGCACGTATATTCGGGACGCGACGAGTAGGAAAAAAAACTACGCGAGACCGAACGGGGAAGGAGGTTATAGAACGAAAGTGACAGATCTCGAGGACGAAACACGCGACTGTCGCGCTCGTTCGGGGGTCCGCGAACGATCACTACTCGGCGTTTCGTATCACGTGCTCGTCCCCAGGAGGATCGATCTCCCGCGACTCGTGGCACGAGACTCGTCAACAGATGACCGATAGCGAGACGACGCGCGACAGCGCGGACAGACGCTGGAGTACTCGCGCTACTAGCACAGCGCACAACGAGGAGAGAGAGAGCACAGCGAGGAAAACACACTCACCCGCGTACTCCGCTTTCACGACGATCGGTTTCGGAATCCTCTGCGCGCCGCAGTTACATCATAGCACACGCACGCACACACTATATCTACGTTCTAGGCGCTGGTACTAGAAAAACTCGTGTAAAATGTATAAAAAAGGCGACGGTTAGGAAGCTGCCAAGAGAATTGCCATGGCGATGCCAACACCAGGGCGGCCATATTGTGCTACGCCGCGGCGGCTGCTGCCATCTAAGCGGTGGCATGGGGAAGCTCCTACCGACTTGCCGGACGTAGAGCGAAATTGCAAATTTAGCGCGACATTTTGACACAAATCGCTGATGTCGCGCTAATAAGATCGCACTTCGAAACTTAAATACAACTAGATATCTGTTTTCAAAGTTATAAAATATCACGGCGGTCGCTAAGTCGAGAGCTCGACGTCGCAACCGTTTTGCGAAACGGCTCGAAGATGGCTCCACGAGTGACTTTAAACCGCCTCATCTCGATCATCTCGGGG
>QKQZ01004267.1:0-14512 GCA_003595255.1 Solenopsis fugax | reverse complement strand
AAAATCTGATATTGCAATAATAACATAACAATTATAATTCTTTTAAAGTAAGGAAAAGAAACATATTTCTATAATTTAAAGAAAAAAAATCTATGAAAAAACAAAGTGGGCCATCTTGCCCGAATTGTAAGAAAAAGATGATCATAGTGTATTTAAATAAATAGTGAAAATGAAAGTACAAATTATAAGTTACGTTATAATTTAAGTTCCTTTATTATATATATAACGTTGATATATAGTAGCTTAACAGTAATTTATTCGACGTTATAAATGACTATAAAGAAGTCCGTCGCCTCGATCGGCACGCTCAACGAGCGTTAATTTGTCGCGGATTGTGAATCGCTGTGAGAATTTAATTGCGCGAAAGCGCTTACAACTCTCCTCTGGTCGACGAAATCTCGGTAATGATACTGTCTCATAATAACTCGGGTCGTGTTAAATTCTAGACCACGAACGGTAAATTTACCCAAGAAAAAGAGGGTAAATCGCATCGTAATATAGCTAGTGCACAATAACATTCTGTTAACGCGAGACATTTGATGAAAGCTAGAGGAGCTCGAGCTTTCTTTTCCTCTCTCTTTCTTGCTGCAAAAATTGTGATTTATGAACCGCGATTACGCCAATTAATTTCCTGAAAAATTACTGCACCCGGCGCGAACAGCCCAAAGCACTTTAGCAACGAGCAACGGGTCATGTCGAGGGCAATTTTATGTTGAAATTTGCTTCCCTTACGGGTACAAAGTCCAGCCTGTGTGAGCGTGGCCTGCCCGACGGTTCTTTCTCAAAGCGTCGCATAAATGAGCGTTCTTTTAAATTGCGCGTTTGCACGGGAGAAAGATGGCCATCCTGGCGCAAAACCACACGACAGTTCGCCTGATTTCATCCTTTGAAGTTAATCGCTGCTTATGTCTAGAATACTAAAATTGTGCTACGCAATTCTTTCTGTATAAAACGTTAAACCACTTCCTCAAATAACGCGCAATTATAATTATTGGTAAGTTACGACTTAGGCCAATTTAATCAGAATAAATTTACAATTGAAATTTCTATTACAAATAAATTCAAGAATACTAAATTCTATGAAAATATTACAGATTATTTTATTCTTGTATAGTGCATTTATAATTACAATAAATTACAATTATCATGAATAAAAATTACATCTTTCTCGCATCAGAAACGGTGGCATGCGACTCGAGCGTTTTTCTTTTTACAACATCAGACGTTTACTCTTTGAAAGTCGACGGCATGATCGCATCTAACGCGCGGATACGCGAATCGAGAAACCGGCTGAGGGTGTCGTAAGTCGGATACGAGGTTGTATCACCTAACTTAATTTCCCACGCCTTTCGTGACGATTCGTCCAGTTTCTGCGCTACGAGAAACACAAGCAATTGGTCCCAATGGCTGACCGCGCAACCGAGGTTTTTTAGGGCTTGTATCGTGATGTTTGTTTGATCGCGCAGCTGGCGAAGTTCTTTAGCGGTTTCGGAGGTAATCGACGGCAGACTCATCAGATTCTGCAAATGCAGCGTAATCAGACGACGTGGGTTGTCGTAATGCGAGACGAGAATATGCCACGCGACTTCGAAGTTTGCTTGGGTAACCGCGAGATGATTGAGCGCATTACTTGCATCTCCCGTAACGCATGAACACAAATAACGCATCCGGTCGACGTCCGATAACGTTGAATCATCATGAATTAACGACTGGAACCGGTCCCGGAAATTCTCCCATTTTTCAAAACTCCCGTCGAAAGTCGGAAGGTTGATCGATAAGTACGACGGGTCCCGTGGCAAATCGAGAACACCACTTACGTCTGGAGCGTCCGGCCCGTACCGGGCTGTTTGAGTCTCGATGATCTCCGCCATGAAGTCTGCGGCTTCGTTGTAATAGTCTTCACACTTGAGGAGCAGCTTCTGGACGAAATACGGATTGGTAGCCTTCAATTTCTCGTCAGCAAGTAGATTGATTTTGCAATCCAGCTCTTGGCACTTTGCAAAGGTTTCCTTGAGATTTTGAAGACGTTGCTTGGTGACAGTCAGCGTCATCTTCGCCTGTTCGAGCTTCTTGAAGTTTGGCAGAATGCGTGACAATGCATTCATCGCTTATTCTTGCGAAACCAGGAGTTCATCGATATTCGACATGGTCAGAGTAGGCCGGTCTCCGGAGTATTCGAGATGTACGGTATACAGTACCGGCCAAAATCACCATTCAATTTTTTAAGCATAACTTCTTTTAAAATGCACGGATCTTTTTCAAATTATAATATGTTTTGATAATAAGTATAGCCTATTGAACAAATAACTTTTCATCAAATAATGAAAACAACAACTTGTGAATAATTAATTTTCTTTGAAATTCCTAAAATATGTTAAATTTAGTAGTAAACTTTGAGTCATTATAACAAGTATATATGTCTTCAAAATGAACAACAAATTCATAGTTTATATTGTACGATTCTAGTATTTAGTAGAAAAACCGTTGGTATCAATTACAGCTTGGCAGCGTCTAGGCATAGAGTCGATGAGTGCATCGATTGTCGACTGAGGGATCTTCTTCCACACTTCCTCGAGTTGGGCGAACTTTTCGGCCGTATTTGTAGCTCGCTTGTTGGCCAAACGCCTCTCCAGCTCTTCCCATAATGGTTCTATAATATTTAGATCGGGGTGATTAGCTTGGCCACTCCGTGAGTTACTCGACGGTNGAGTTACTCGACGGCGTCGGAACCACTCCTGCACTTCAGTCGCGCGATGTTTCGGATCATTAACCTGTTGATAAATAAAGCCTCGACCAAGGAAACGCTTTGCATATGGAAGCATTACATTCTCGAGGATGTCCATGTATACTTTCCGATCCATGATACCGTCGATCTTATGAAGTGGGCTCATTCCCTTTGCGGAGAAAGCACCACACATCATGACTGAGCCGCCTCCGTGCTTCATTGTAGGAAGTTGGTATTTGGGATCGAAGCGTTTACCTTTAGGGCGACGAATCCATGTTATACCATCACTACCAAATATCGAAAACTTACTTTCGTCGCTCCAGACGACGTCAGACCATTGCTGAGATGTCCAGTTAAGATGCGCTTTGGCCCATTCCACCCGCGCCTTCCGGTTCTTTGCAGAAATAAATGGCTTCTTAACGGGTCGCCGTCCATGCAGTCCTGCGGCCTTCAGGCGACGACGTATGGTCCGTACGGATGGATTAGACCCACCAGGAGTTAATATTTCTTTGGCAATGTCCGGCGTCGTCAGACGTGGATTGCTACGGGATACGCGAAGGATCTTGCGATCGATGACAGAAGTAGTGCAACGTGGTCGTCCGGTTTTCTTCTTCTTAACATAACCTCCCTGGATCTTCCAACGCTTCAGAAATTTGGTCACCGCTGATTTGGATATGCCAAATTGCTGAGCGAGCTCCTGATGCGTCCGTCCTTGTTTTCGGCCTTCTATGATGGCTTTCTGCTGTCGTTCGTCTATATCTCGAGCACCACACGACTTTGTTATATTGTAAAATATTAAATCTAACTGTTAAAATTAGGTTATGATAGTAAAAACAATGATTACGACACAAAAAACAAAGAAAGCACAAAGGCGCCGTTTTAGGAAAATTTAAAAAAATTCCAAGATCATGATGTATATTATCAAATCTCATTACACTTCATATACAAAGTGCACATACCATCAGGTATTTACTATAAAATTTTGAGTGCATTCGATGCACTTTGACGAAAGTTATGCTCAAAAAATTAAAAGGTGATATAATTTTGGCCGGTACTGTACTTCCTTAGCAACGATCCGGCTCGAAGGACCAATGTTCGGGAGCGGTGCTGATGCTCGTTTCAATTTCAAATAAACGCCGTTGTCCAAGGCAAGGGAAATAACGAGATGTTCAGATTGTAAATTTAACAAGATGCGTTTAATGTGCACTTTAATTAATCGTGCGGTATGTCGATGAAGTGGCCTTGTAAACGTGCAGTGGGCTTTTCGTACACTCACGTAGCGATAATCGACGGTAACCGAAATTCGACTTCGAACGGTTTCTTCGAATTATTCGAGTAAATTTCTTAGAAGGTCGTCTCTATTTGGTAGTCGACGAGGAACTCATCACTCGCTCAACTGATCAATCGCTTTGTCCCGAAAATCGTTGGAAGTCGGCAGATGGTGGGGAAAAGAACGTTCGCTTGTGCGAGTCGAACAAGACGAAGAATATTTATCATTGCTTAGAGGAAATTGGCTATATTTAGATTTCGACAGCGAGATTACCGCTTACGGAGAAACACTGATTCCGGAATAATAGTAGAGGAGAAGAGGGTAATATGGCACCCATTTTCATTTTATTGAATAACTTTGTTTATAATTAACATTTTCTATTGAAACTTGAACGATTACATTCGTCAAAGTGTTGTTTGACAGATTCTAGATTCAAAGTAATGGAATATTCATTATTTAGGACGTGATTTATAAAAATCTAATGCATAATCGGTGGAAGAAAAAAAAGTGGTTGTAATATGGCTATCCATAGAAATAATTTTAAAAAATTACTTTAGTTTAAAAGAAACACAGTACCTTGTTACAAAATTATGTATTTTTAATTTTCCATTGTTCAGAATTTTCCTGATTTAGAATTTTCCTGCGTTCAGAAACTTTAGAAATACCATTGGAAATTTCATTAGAAATATTATTTTATTCTTATTTAACATTATTATTTAACATTAAACAACAAGCATAAAATGATGTCTCTAATGTTTCTAAACACCGCCCTCTAGAATGACAATCGATTTATCGAAGAAATATTTCGATATAAAAATTTCGCTGAAAAAACCATATTAACAAAATTCCATGTTATTGTTTTAACTTTGTATAACTCGAAATGTGTATAGTCGAGTAAAAAGTTAAATAACAAAAAAACACTCGAGTGTAAGTACATTCGTGTGATAATATACTTAAGTTTAAGAATAATGAGAAAGTATGTGTAATTAAAGATTAAAAATGTACCTTGAAAAAGTTTAGAAGTGCTCAAAAGTAAAAATGCTTTATAACAATTGTCAGTTATTATGTATTGGTATATTAGCATCATTAAAAAACGATGGGCTACTAAACGAATATCTCTATAAACAATTGTTAGAATACGTCACCTAATAATAGAGATAATAGGGGTAGCCATATTGTGTGTGTGTGTGTGTGTGTGCGTGCGTGCGTGCGTGCGTGTGTGTGTGTGTGTGTGTGTGTGTGTGTGTGTGTGTGTGTGTGTCGACAGTAGCCATAATACCTTCTTCTCCTTTACTTTTCATTTCTTGAGAAATTTGATATGTTTTTTATATCATTGCAAGTTTTTCTATTTCCAAAAATTAAATTACTATCAGCACGAATGAATTAAAATTCTCCTAATTTATCAATTTGAAAATATAATGGCTATTAGAGTAAAACGCGGTTGTTTTTGCGCACAGTTTAAAAATTATTTATTTACTTCTTACATGCAGAGAAGTCTTACAAAATGAACCTTTAGACACCGATTCGAGTCATCCTCAGCTACCGAAAAACAACGTTACATAATATTCTCGCGCGCGATCTTCTCTCTGGTTGAGCAATCCACCGGTTTCAAAATTAAGGACAATATTTCGCTGGTTGACTATCCAATGACCGTTCCTCTTTTTTTGGAAGATTAATTTGCTTCACTGTGTTGAAATTAAGTACAAGGTGTAACAGACTTCGATTTCATCGTTCTTAACATGCTGAATTACTCACCCAAAGAGGGTGAATAATTCTCCTAATTTATTATCGTTCTATCATTTCTCGGATTCCAAACGCGAAGAAAGAAGACTGCTTGCGAGAAAGCGACGCGATTGCGATCGCTGTGCGGGATATGCGGCTCCTCAATTAAAGATAGCAATCGAGCATATGTCGCGTATCTAGACGCGCATTGGAATTGCCGGGCCGGATTTACGTGGTTTTCAGGACGTGGCGCACGTAGCGCCCGAAAGATGCAATTATACGCGGATATCCGCCGCGGTGAAACTCCGACGGTGAGCAGCCATCTCCGCTCCGCGTCGCACCAGCGCGGCGTGTTCGTGTGTGCAAACGATGCGCACTCGCGTGAGCAAGGCTCACGCCAGTTGCATGTAAACCCCGGAAGCTGCGCCGTGCATGCACCCGAGAAATATATGCAAATATATATACATATACGTGTTCTTCACATACATGGGTCCAGCTCGCGCGTTTATACATGTATACGACAGCATATGCACGTATAAGCACACAGACATTTCATATGCGTTTGCTGAATATATAGCAATCGCATGTAAATGTGCGTAGTATACGGTATTGTCGTGCGTGCACGCACATTAACTGCATTTCCGCGCACGCACATGTGCACTCACGATTTGCTCTCGTAAGTAGAGACCAATTATGCAACTACTTGAACCATTTTGCGTAGTATGACGTAACTGCTTTCTCAAATTGCCGTCTGGCAATCATCTCATAATTTTAATCATAGGTATACACTCTTGAGCACGTTTTGCAATTTTTGTATGTCGATTGATCTTGATACGAAGGAAAATATGTCGCAAGTGAAGGAGATTTTAATACTATACGTTTTTTTTTTACCATGCTCCAGTATAGCGTTAAATTTTATGGGATAACGCAGGTAATTAATTAGACGGAAAAAAATGGATCGATGCGTTTGAAATTCATGTGTCTCACTTATCGTTCGGCCGTACAATAAATATAATTCAATGGTGACGCATGCACTTGGTTGAACTGTAAATAATCGCCGACACCAAAACTCACCGCGATTTACGATCCGTATCGGGTATATTTTTCTCGCAGGATACGAATATATTTGCGTCTGTGGTAGCATCGTAAAACGATGTATGATAAAGCGCGGTTAAAAACTAATTTATAAACTGTCTTCCTAGATTTTACGATAAATATGGAGCAGTAATAATTAAATACTTGTCAACTTATTCATGCGGTTCACATATATAACGTATATTAAATCACCAAAAGTCCTCCGCCGAATTTGCATTTGACCCCCTTTTTTTTTTTAATCAATTGATAGAGCGCTATTACACATTTATCCGACTCTGTCAATTATCTCGCTTGAGTATCAACACGTCAACTCGCCAAAATTTTGAATTGCATCATGATGCCGAGCCGGTATGGCGCTATTCGTCAAGAGATTTCGCAGGCTCGAAGCGCAGACGAGCGGAGCACGCGAAACTTCCACCCTGCGCTGTGTGTTTCACATCCCCACGCGAATTACCCGTACACAGCGAACGCGCGACACGTCACCCTCTCCGTCCGAATGGAATTACCGATATTATCGTTCGCGGAGAAAGAGAGAAGCGCCGCCGCACGCCCGCCTCGCGAGAGTACGGAAGGACGCGCGCTTCATATTCATGGTAATTGCCGTGGCTGGGCCACGAGATGCGTCGGGCGTAGTTTATAATTAATTCATTGGATTAAATTTTACGCCGTGTACCTAGTATGCATTACTCGCGTCCCCGTACGGTACCCGGTTGCACCGGCGACGCTGCAATGGCGAAGCTTCCCTCTTGCGCGTGACCTCTACCTCTCACCCCTGGCTACCGCATTCCTGAACCGCCGAAGGCGGTATTACCGCCGTACCTTCGGTGCATTACCTTTTTCTCACTCTATGCACGCTTGGTCCTCTCTCATCTAACACGGAATTCCCTGCAGCATCACTTCGTTGTTCTCCTGTATTACGGCGAACGAGTGAGTCTTTTTTCGTGGCGAAAACGCGAACATAAAAGCGGTTGTAGGCGGAGGTAATAGGAAAAGATAAACTGACGTTTTGCGGACAAACATGAAAATTCTAATCGGACAGAAAATGTAGCATAAAATAAAATTATGGTAATAAAATTGATTAAAATCGATATACATAACATAACGTGCTTTTTACACTTTTTGTGTAAAAATTTATTAATGTTTTAAAGTATCATACACTGAGAGAAAAAATTGTAGTGGTGGCAACTATAAGGGGACAACCATACAAATTTTGTTAATATAATTATAATATATAGTTAAGTGAACTATATTATAGTTATTACAACTAAGTTTATGGTTAAGAAAACTAATAAAAAATAGTTGCAATTATTATATTATATAATATACTACAACTATTTTTTATTAGTTTTCTTAACCATAAATTTAGTTGCAATAACTATAATATAGTTCACTTAACTATATATTATAATTATATTAACAAAATTTGTATGCTTGTCCCCTTATAGTTGCCACCACTACAATTTTTTCTCTCAGTGCATAAATACACGTGCGCACATACACAAAATGCGTTAATATTTTAAACAAAAAGACAAAAAAGAAAAGTTTTCTACCTAGCATGCGTAGATTTACATGAGTAATCGTATCTTCGTTTCAAAAGTTTTAGGTGTTGGTGTACTAAAATTAAATTTTGGATACCGGCATTGCACTCGTAGTTCCCCGTCTCTTTCTGACAAGCCATCCACTCCTATTTTCGACATGGTGCGTTCTCAAGAGGAATACGGCAAGAGAGCGAATTACGGAAGTTCGTCGCGCGAGGTTGAAGTTTCACTTCGGAACGACGCGACGGTCGCTCGTTCGTATGGAGAGACACGATGAGGAACCTAAGATAGAGAGGCGAGAGCGTGCGAAAGCTTAGAGACGCGGCTGGTTCTGAAGACTGATACACGCAGCGGAACGAGAAGAACGGCAGGGTTGTGAATATAGGTGCTTCGATTTTCGATGCGTTTAAAATGATTCCGGCGCTCGTAAAATCTGTATTGACGACACTGCCAGACGTAAAAAAAGAAAATAGTGCTCAATCATCAAAAGAGACGCTTGGAAAGTGCGATACGAGTCGATCGATTGCCAGATGGGCTACGAGATCTCGGTATTACGAAGACTGCATTTGCCGAAGGTCGGGTGCGTTGCTTTTCGAACCACCATGAAGCACCAACATTGACTGCCGTTTCTTTAAAGTACGGAAATTTTCTGTCCTCCTCTTTTTCTCCTCCTCCTCTTCCTTCTCCTTTTCTTGTGTGTATCTTCCTCTCTCTCTCTCTCTCTCTCTCTCTTTTTTTTCTGATATTACAAACATGTATTATTTTTTGGCTCGCTGATTACTTATTTGAAGGATGTAGATAACCTTATTCTCTAAAGATATAATCTTGAGGCAAGCAATTTGCATAACAGAGTGTTTCTAACAAATCTTGTCTCATAAATATTAAAATATCTACAAGAGAAAATTTGCAAGAGTATTAAATGTAGAAGTCAGTGTAGAGAGAAATTCCCACGTCAATGATAAATAGCCCGAATATATAATCGAGAAGCCGTATCGGCGTGCGACGTAACTCCGTTGCAACACTGCAATCTCCTCATATTACTGTCGGGGCAAGGGAAATGTCCGACACAAGGATTGCGTTTTGGAAATTCTTACGAGCGAAACGCCGCCGGTGTTTCTGCTCTCCTCTTTAATAAAGTCGGGACAGCCGCGAAAAAGGTCGGAAGTTCGGACGACTCGTAAACTTAGGCGCTATAAAATTCAACCTGTTTGCTCGCAGGGGAGACATAAATAAATCATGCGTTCACATGCAAATCAGTCGAAACTGTTTGCGAACTCGGGAAGTTAGATACGTACAATTCTAAACTTCAGAGTGTCAATTCATGTGCTGCATGATCTTCTTTCGCTTATATAGAAAATTCAGTGTCGCAACACTGGTGATATAATTCAGTGATCGATCTTTGGTGAAGAAACTGGTTTAAGAGAAGATTTATGTACATAGAAATTTAAAAAATTTATTGCCAAACGAAAATTTTAAAGAATATTTATGAGCTTACATATTGATTCAAGAAGATATCGAGTTCTTAAGTGGAACAACAGTGTATAAATTATCTTTCTTATTTTTAAAAATATATTAGAATTTAAAAAGTTTATAAAAGTAGGTACGTAATAAAAAATTCAATTATTTTATCGCTTTTTATGAGAGATTCCATAAAGAAAAAAGGAGTTTTATCTCACTCGAAAAAAATGTATGTGTACAAAAACAAAAAGTACACATATGTAGTACGTTTATTGTATTGCGGTATCACGAGTATCACGTTACACTGGGCAAAGTCATTTTGCCGGTGCGAACGATTTATCACACATGCAAAGGATGAAGAAAACAACACGACACGCGGTATCGGATGTGGCGTATCTGAAGCGTTCGTCCTTTTTGTTGTAGATGCTATTTTGGGGAATGATTTATGTGACATTAAGGTACATATCACTGCGGAAATTGAGAACCCGAAAAACCGTTCGCCGTTATCACTGTAAACCGCGTGTAGCTGAGGCTCGCGTTCCTTATTCATCGTTCTCTTGTACAACGTCAGCTAATATCAGGCTACCGATAAGAAAATTAAAAAGTAGATAAATCAGCACAGTACATTTTAAATATGAAACGCTCATTCAAAAACTACCACGTTTGCGAACTCAATATTCCGTGAAAATAGAATTATATGAATTTTATTTTAATACTGACAATCTGTTTTTGTGAAAAAATTCAAGAGAAAATGAAATGTTGGTTAAACACAAATGATTGACAAGCCTTAATGGTCGTAGGTAGATTTTAGTGCTGAAATAACGGTTGTGCGAAATGTTAGTTAATGGAAAATGACTGTTTTATTTTTGCACCTTATGTGTAATTATAAAATCAGATTTTAATAATTATTTTATCATTACTAATTCAGGATCGTGCATGAGTCACGGTAATAGCGAAATAAAGAGAAAATGTCGTATGTGTCAAATCTTCATAGTATTACGGACAAAGAATAAACGATAGCAAATGTCGCTTCACTTCAACCATGCAAATACCGTTAAAACAGGTTCTGGTAGAAACGGAGAAAAGCTAGTAGAAGCCTCCTCGACAAAGCGGCGCACTCGTCTCGGAGCACGTTATGGAAGTTACTTGGGTGGTTTCGCGACGTACCTTTTCAACTTCATTCAGTCTTCCCCAGAGCATTTTCTTCGAAGATCCTCCGTAAGTTTGTAATGCAAATAGATTTCCAGCGATCCGATTCGTCCTGCTCGTCGAGAAAAATTTATCCGACGTATTCTTTTATTATTAAACTATCGGCTTATTCGGGCTTAGAATACGAGAATAAAGGAACACAAAATTTCCAACAAGCGTTCATCAGTGCCAGTCAAATAAATAAATAAATAAATATCTATATATATATATTAATAAACATATTTATAATGTATATTTATATAAATATATTTATAATATTTAACGCAAATGATAGGAATGATAGCAATGTTTCTCGCATTTTGAAATAATTCAAGATTATCACATAAATTTTCGTTTTTTTCAATAGTTCATAAAAAATCTTGCAATATAAACGAGATCTATAGTTGAAAATACAGAAAACAATAAATTTTTTACCTACAGAAAAAATATTGTATACACGAGAGACACCTTGGGCTTGTCCCAAATTGAATTTCCGAAGTGTTCTGGATGAAATTCACGCACGAATCGAGGCCGGCAACGCACTAGGTCAATCCCTTAGATGACAAACTTGTTTTAGCGACTGAATATTAGAGCATTATTGAATATTAAAATATTAGAATATTATTGTTTATCCAGATAGAATATTATTGTTTTGAATATTTTAAAAGAACATAAATATCCTAATGTGTGCATTAATCCTTCGCAGACCAGTCTGGATTGACTCGAACAATTTTCTCATTTTACCGATTTTGTCTTGAATTTAGATATACATTATAAAAAAAAGTAAAAAAACGTTTCGAATCATACAATTGTACAGTCGTATTTCTAAATGTTAAGAAAGTGTAACGAATATTTTTTTATATTTTTTTAAAGTCCACAGTGAGAAAATTATTTATTGAAATAATGAAATTTTACTTGATTAAAAAGAATGATTTATTTGTATGCTCCTAACTAATATTTATTTTATACAAATTAATTTATTTTATTGATTATAAAAAATGTTTTTCAAATAAAAAAAAATTTTTGTTTGACAAAATAAATTTAATAATTGCAACAAAAAAAATAAACATTAAATGTAAAGAAATATTTAGCGCGTATGTATATTCAGCGCAACAATGGCGCGGCAAATTTACCGGAATGAATTTTTAGTTCTTCTCGCCGAATGTAAACGCCGGACGTGTCCTGAAAGGCCGTAAATGGACGCCGCAAATCGATCGTTTAATTTCAGCAATTTTTGTAAAATCTCCCATTTGGGATAAGAGAAATAAAAATCATTCTATTAGAAATATACTTGAAGATTATTGCAAAAAAATAAGTAAAGAAGAGTAAAGTGTCCAATATGTCCTCTCTCTTGTGCTTTTATTTATTTTGTATCGCGAATCTTTTCCTTTCTATTTTCGGTATATTGACCAATAAAAAAATTTTTTATCGGATGAATTAGACAAACATCTTTACCGTAAGATATCTTAGGAATTGGCAAGTTTTTTTTTCCTTTGCTTTAACACTGAACCTCCCCAATCAACTTGTTTTTTACTACTTAGTTATAGATTATTGGGTAAACGATTGTATTTTTCAAAGCGTTTTTGCAATGCCAAAAAGTAACTATTAATGTAAAATTAGTATTCCTAATGGAATTAACGATTCTTATTATATTTAGAAATAACATCAATTATTCTGGGACACTACGTATATGCATATAGACTTTAAGTTCAAATTCTCTCAGAATCCTTCGAAGAATAATGTCTTCTCAAAGTAAAAAAAAAGTAATCTTTAGTTAGGAAGTTGTCCCCAACTCTTACTAGTTTATCATTGAGACTTGGTAGAGAGCAAAATTAGGGATGCCAGTTTCCTTATTTGTTTTCTCTCTGAATTTTAGCACGATGCTCCGCGGAGCACAATAGAGGAATTTTCTAAAATGTCTTGCTTGAAATTATCTTTCCTTCCGTCTCTCACATATGCAGCTGTCACAAATTCCTTTCTGTTTGCATTACATAAACGTGCACAGAGAAACTTAATCCTGTAATAATGATATTTTGCTTTCGCGCAAAGGGAAACACGCGACATTATGCGATCCACGTACAAAAATGCATATCCTTATGCATAATTCTTCCAGAGAGACGAGGCAAAGGCAAGAGTAGTAAAATATCTCTCCATTAAATAAGTAATTTAATTTTATTTAATACGAAAGTCTGTTTATCTTTCTATCTCTTTCAATATTATTTACAAGGGATTCTGGAGTTAAAAATCTAGTGTATTCATGTACATACGGAGAAACATCTCTTCTACGTTTTCCTTTCGGAATTAAGCGGTTTCGCGCGCTTTACTTTATCTGCTGCATCTCTTCTCTCACGAACGCGATAAAAATGAAATGATATTACTCCTCGCAAGCGAGTAATATCAACTTTCGAAAGCACTCTCGACTACTGCTTCGGTTCTCGATGTCATTTACCTCTATCGAATTCTCAGAGCTTGGTAACTTGTAGATGCTTGTACCATTTTACCACGAGAACGTATGTAAATGTCGAAGTGGAGGAGGAGACGCAGAATGTCGTGGAGGAGGAGGAAAAGAGGGAGGAGGCGTAGGAGAAATACGAGGCAGACGAACGCGTTTAACCACAAAGGCAAACGCCAAAATCCAATATCGTGGAGATCACGAATTTATCGCAGAGGCAAAGTTGGGTGGAGGAATGGAGTTCTCGTAAACCGAGTGTGATTGCATCGTAAGCAGCATGACGATCGCAGCAAAAAAATGTATCGAGCGAAATTGTCGAAGACCGGAAGCGGGACCGTCCGTCCCGGTAAGAAATTCACTGATAGAATGTTGCACTCGTCCCCATACGTTGTGGAAAGCGAAGTGACTTGTCGTGCTAGTTCGAAGCTTTTGAATCATGAAGAGGAAGGTTATAGCGTACTTAGCTTGGTAAGCTAAGGAAAAAATACGGCAGATAGTTTCATCGAGCATCGCTTATCAAACTCGGTGCGTAAAACTTTAAACGAGCCGGTCGGGCAAAGAGCTGATATTGCTAAAAGAGATTCATCTTGTGCTTTGAGAAAGAAAGAGAAAGAGGGAGATTATTTGATGGATCTGATAATACTCGTCTTCTATCTGCCTCATTTAATATAACGTAAATCGTTTTATTACGTAATTTATCAGAATGTAAATTATCTACAATACTTATAACTGTGACTGATACAATAGTCAGTATATTCTTGCGACGAAATATGAATTAAAGATTCATGATATTTTTAATTATTACTATACACTGACGACGATTGTAAACTAATTAGATTAATTCATATAGGGGAGACTGGGACATTTTGGAAGGTGGGTTATTCGAAAAAATGGAAATATCTTTGAATGGGTACATGCTAAAAATTTACTTTAAATACTGTAAACGTGTCCTAATGTAACGACGTTGCAAATAGAGTTTTGTTGGCGACGGCGTCATATTGAGTCGTGGCAGTAAAAAATGTGTTTTGCGACAATCGAAGTAATTTCTGACAGTCAGCATTTCT
>QKQZ01004265.1:0-52040 GCA_003595255.1 Solenopsis fugax | reverse complement strand
GTTAATTTATACAGTTGACATAAATGTAACACATGAAAATGTTATAAAAATAATAACATATCAGTGGTACACGGTGGTTAATTTTACATTGAAGTGGTAATCAAAACGTGGTAACACAAGAAAATTTTAACATATGGACGCACAATTTCTTACTGTGTATCTATTAAATTTCTGCAGAATGTCTGTGAATTTACGCCGGGGAATTTATATTTAACGATGCGTCTGGCAGCACAAGAGCTCGTGCAATCGCATTCGATCGTTCGTCCACGACGCGGTCGCCGAGTTCCAATGGATATCACGTCACCTTTATTTATTTTACTTTACGATAAGATGCTCTCTGTGCAAACATCGAGGTTTTCTGAGACCGATTGTCCCACGTTATCTAACTGCACATGCAGGGTGTCGACTGGCATCGGACCTCGGCTACAACAACCGCCATTTGTTCCCGGTAGTCGAACGTGTTATCGAGTCGTTTCGCATGGTCGCACAGTAAGTCTTATCGTAATGCAAACGCGCGTGGTGATACGTGATCGTCGAAGGTGTAACGTTGTTGTCGTTACAGTGACGCTAATCGTCATCTTCGCTGGACTGACATAAGCTCGCACACGCGAACAAGGAGCGCGATATCGATTGCATGAGACGTCGTACGAAGCAGCTGGACACTGACTTCTTCGATATCGCCACGTACGGCTGCACGAGTACCTCGTAAGAGTCAAGATATATATAACGAAGTGTGCACAGAGCATGAGCTAGGTACAGCGGAATGCACGGCTAATATTTGAGAGACAGATCCTCGATAAATTCGAAGTCGATCTTGCCTTAAATGATATATAGAGATACCAATAGATCCTATTATATGGTATCAAGACTGACTTTGTAATCGATAATTACAAAGAAAAGGATATTTGAATTTTCCTTCGGAGACATAAAAGCGACTTGATGATCCCGAATAAGGCTGTTAGCTTCAGTTACCGATCCACTTTTCATGAAGAATCAGATTTTAGTGTCGGAAGGAGAATAATTGGCCCCACGGGATGCCCGATTGCAATAAATAGGGAATACTATGCTATAAACAACTTTTCGCCGGATTTCCAGAATAAAATAAGGCCGACGTATCCCCGAGGGTCGCGTTTCCCTATGTCACCAACCGCTATTTTCTCGCTTACAAGCGCCGACTTGCCACTCACCGAAATTACTTTCACGCAATCGAATCCGACTTCGTGCCGCGATGACGCTGTCGCGCCGCGAGGGTCGAGACAACGGGCTCTTCAGAGACGCCCTACACTCGGCGCGAAACGAGATTAACCCTACAAATAGCACGCTCGGTCCGAAGAGTACGCAGGATTTTCCCCATGTTTCTCGTGGTAACTTCATTTACTCTGCTCTTATGTCTCATTTTGAGACAAATAGTTTCTAATTAAGCGATATATTTATATACAATTGTGCCATAATAATAAATTGCCGAACTTTGCGATACTATCTTTAATCATTTCCAAGCCGTTAAAAATTGAGGCACTTTACGTATTTCATTGCTGTTTATCACGCAAGGAAAGCTCTCTTTCTCTCTTCACTCCCGTCTCGTTGCGCTGCCTGGCAAACAGCTTGAATAAACGCCCGTGATTGGATCGGATGTGTGCGCATCTGGCTACTAAATAAGGGGTGGGACCCAGTTTTTTCATCGACTGCACGAGCTAGAGATCGAGCTTTCAATCCCCGCGAATCTCGTGCCTCGAAAGCGCGCCCTCCCTCGTAAATTCAGTCAGCTACCCGCGATTCTCTGCGGCTTCACTCTCTTTCGTCCCCCTCTTTCTTTCGACCTGATTTCCATCATGGGGTACAATGACGTTATGTTACAGCAACCACTTTATCCTTTTCATGGGCTCGATACTAGGGAGTTTTTAGAGAAAAATGGCTTAGGGATAATATATCTCTGAAGCGTGCGACATATAACTCGATCTAAAAATCGCTCTCTCCTCTCACCTTTCGATGTAGGAGTTTTCAAGATTCGAAATAATACAAGGCGTTTTGTAGCGTTTGCAGAAAATTTCAAGAATGTTCCTCGCAAACTTCTGGTTAACTTTCCTCCTCTGCGAAAATCTTAACCGAATTATAATTACGAAGTTATATAGAACTGTAAATTAAGGGGACCTCTCTCTCTTTCTCTCTCGGCATAGACAAACTTCGGAAATGCAAATATATAACAAAATCTTATCTTGCAGTTAATTTCAAGTCGTCCTTATCTTAAGAGCATGCTGCAGAGCTTTTAGTTACCATGATATGGAACGTTAACATTTGTGTAAAATAACGAGTATAATTGAACCTCTACCTTCGCTGTTCCTAAATTTACATTCAAGAAAAGTGAAATTTGACACGAAAGTTTAAGTCTATTTTATAAAATTAAGAAAACGATTTGAATAAATGCATATATAACTACAAGAATATCTGTTTGCGATTTTGGTACGTACACGAATGTCTTTCTATCTACGATGTAAAATTTGCAACTATAAATTGAAGTATTATTCTTTCTCGTGGATTAGAATTCATTACTTAAAATCTCGACATTCTGAAAGCGATTCCATTCTTTCGCTAAAGTCTCTCTGAAGAGAAATATCGCGATCGACTGATACAACATTGGATTACTTAACCTTGCGGTCATCCCCTGAGTTTTTACCCGCGTTCGCCATTTCGCCACTTTCCCCATTTCTATTTCTGTTGCGGCGGAAAGAGCGAGCAATCTTTGGCGGAAAACAACATGCCGAATAATATATCGGCCGTGGACCGGAGTTGGCGAGAAAGCGAGCAAGGGCGAGACCGTCCCGTTATCTATCACCCCAAACGCGCCACTCGCTCACAAGATGCATTACAGGTTCGTCCAAATCCAGAGAGTAAATCTGCAAAATAGTCAAGTAGCGATCACATAACGATAATACATTTCATTAAAAACGTGAATGCCGTAAAAAGCATTGTATTTTAGAAATATTTCTATGCTCGTGGTTCTTGAGCATTATTAATAAAACTGGTAATTTTTATATAGCAAAGTATTTATGTACACAGAAAAAAAATGAGTATCAAATTAACAATTCATTGTTTCATATATAAGCAAGAATGTAAAATCTTCTTGGAAGAATTTGATAATCTTGATCAAACATAATTTGCTTACATGAAGAAACAAAATTTCTTTACGCTAGCAAATTATGTCTCTTTGAGATTATAAATACTTCCAAGAAGATTTTATATTCTTGTTTATATATGAAACAATGAATTGTTGATTTGATACTAATTTTTTTTCTATATATAAACGAATTTTTTTACGTAATGTTATTTTTATATTAGTGATAACAAGTTTGCTAAAATTAAAATTTAACTAAAATTAAAATTCATCTGAAATGATAATCTAACGATGAGAAGATTTTATTTTAATTCTTCTGTTCGAGATGTATTTTCATCGTGCTGGATACAAAAAGCATTAACGGAGAAAAGAGGTCTTGATGTAAGGTCAAATAAAGGAAAGCGTTACAGCGCGCGCGTTAGCGTTGAAACGTCTTTGTGACAAGATCGCTACGTTACGAGAACAGTTTTCTGAGTCGCGGATTCGTGCCGCGAGAAGTGTAAATCACATCGTCGCCGTCGTCGTCGTCGTCGTTGTCGCCGCGCACGGCGACGCGGACGAGAAGATTTTTCATCCGGCATTCCGTAAAGCCGTTAGTAGATCGCCGCTAACGCGAGTATCACGCTCGCTTTATCGCCGGCACGTGATTCTTTTGGAAACGGCCTGTAACTGAACATTCGCCACTCGGTCAACGTAGTCCGAAGTGAGCTTATTTACCGAAAGTAAGTCAGAATTACGCGAAAGAGAGCGAGTGTATGGTGGTGTAAAAATTTTTCAAACCGCTCGCCGCCGAAGGCAATAATTCGCAAACGTTAGCTTCAAAGTTTTTCGTCGATACGGCTTCTTCTCGATTATTTTCCTGGGGACTCTGAGGTAATCTTTTAACACGCCGCGAGTCTCCTACCGTTATCCTTCCAGCGGCTGGATAAACTTATTACAATGTTTTACATTGTCCCGCATATAACTTCTGCTCTATCTAATCCTCTTTTGTCAGAACGAACGGAGATTCGTATCCGGGAGAAAAAGAGAGGAACGAAGAGAGAAATGGAGAAAGAAAAATCGCGAGCGCGGTGGAGACCCTCCTCGTTCTCGCCTCAGTTTTCTCGGGGGACCGGAAGGTGCGGGGCCGAGAGATATCGCAACAGAACTAATCAACGCGAGGCGGGGGGGCGATTTCTCCGTCGTTCGCCCTCGCTCTTCCCCGCTGGTCCGCCGGGGATAAAAAATAGTTCCGCGCGATAATATCGCCCGGCGAGAAGATAAAATCCATTTCCCTCTGCGCTTCAACCCCTCCCCCCTCGGGGGAGTCTCGCCGCGTTTTAATCTTGAATTTAAAAATGTTACTGTCCACCGCACGCGCAGAATCGAACGTCGAGACCGCACACCATCGCGATTCGATATAATAACGCGCTGGAATAATGCTCCGTTGCGCTTTGGGATTTAAAGCAGCTTTCGACGAGGAAAGCACCTCCTTCCTTGAATAGGAAGCAAACGATGGGTGAGGCTGCGTGATAAGACTGCGAGACTAATACGAAGAATTTTAAGACGGCAAAATATTAATAATAATAATATTATTGAGTACATGCAAATGTACATTGTTTAGTAAAAGAGACACCAAGAATAATACACGTAAAAAATGATGCTACAGTAATAATACCTGATTCAGAAACCTGATCCATTTTGTAACAAAATGTGAAACAATAAAAATACATATGCACTTATTTCTGTATTTTTTTAACATATATTCCGTTTCTGGTTAATGTATGTAGTTAAAGCCCATGTAGAATTTTTCTCTTTTGCGCAAAGCGACGCAATTAACACATTCGTCCGGCCAACGCCCGTTGCCCTGCGGAGGAGACAAATTCGTATCTTTGTAACGAGCTCATCCGGTCTGAATTAATGACCGCTGCAAATCGTTTAAGTATATACTGTGCCCTTTAACATTGGCGCACCGCGCTCGTGTGTACGCTCACGCGAATCATCGTTACTACCGGGTAAACCGCCCGGGCAAACTCTACGCTAGTCGTGCATAATTAATTCGGGACGCGATTCGTACGAGCGCGCACGCATTGAACCGATCGCGCGATCGATACGATCGGGATACGTGAACCACCTCTGTGAACTCCCCCCTTCCCTCCTCCTCGCCTTGATACCGGAGATACCGTATTCAAATCCCTCGAATAGCAAGTTACGCAAACTAGGTCACGGGACTGCTGTCTAAGGTGTACTAATATAATTAATGTATTTAGTACTTACTAATGCAGCGCATAGGCAACTAGGTGAGCGTGGCAACCGGGACGCTCCGTATTTAAGTGCATCATCACTGTTCTTCCCCGCTGCCCCAATGTACATACCGTCTTTTCCTTTCGAAAGCTCCAAGCTCGTCACCGGAGTAAAAAGTTAAGATTCTAGTGAATTAATGAACACCACATAGATCCATGTTAATCTATTCCACGTTGGCAAATTCTGGCTTGTTCATTTTGCATGTTCTCTTCTAACGGTCACACCATTGTATGCAAACATCGTTAATGTATTTTTCAGACGTACCTTCTATCAATCTTCTAATCGATAATTTTTCTTTCTATTAGTTTCTCTGCTGTCTAACGATTAAAATTATAATTATTTCGATAAAATTATATGGGCTGTGCCACTTTCAAAGTTTTTTTTTTTTCTTCGAATTTTACGCGACAAGAGAGTTTTTCATCATATTTTGCAAAAGCTCGAACAATAATTATTTTAATTTGCTGTATAATCGAGAAAATCGGTCAAATCGCGCGAAATAGGGGCACTCTTTGGGCAAAGCGATTTGTTTATTGGTACTCGACCGGCCAAGTGAAGCGGGTCGAAAGTTTCTGTCGGGCCCACTCGACTCTCCTTCGTCACAGTTCTCACTTCGAACAAGCCACTCTCGCTGTCGATCACGCATTCGTACCCGTGCTCCGTCATCCACACGCTAATTCGTGACTCAGCCGAGTAATTAATCAAGTTCATTCGCATCGGTCGTGGTTTCGTTCGGTTGATCGCGGTTCGACCTTTGTGATTCGGTGTCGTAACCATGAATTTGTAATATTAACCTGACACAATCCTACGAAATTCACGGTCGAAAGTTAACCGAGTAACACGCAATCGAAATTAACGCGATATTGCGCATATGTATAAAATCATAAAATTTTCATGTATTACAATATTACGTTCGCCACGCGGTATGCATTCTTTATTTTCTACAAAAAATAGTAACCCGCGTTAGAGCCCTGGTTATTACACTGACAAACATTCACATGGACACAGTGAACAATGCAATTAATATTTATTACCGTGTACGAACAATTGATGCAGCAGCGCGTAATGTTAGTTATTGCAACAGATTGTTGTATCGCTATTATATCATAAGCATTCGAGACTTTCACCGCAGTAATTCGAGGGTACAATTTACGCTGCATACGATGCGGTACGAGCAATGCAAACTGCAGCTAACCGCATCGTATGCGAAAGACGAGAATGAACTCCGACGTCAGTAAGATTGTTTTAGGGATCCTCAGGCATCAACTGCTGTTTGTTAAACATCGTTCAAGCTGTCATCATGGGCTGCGGGTGCTCGAGCACGCGTCGTGTGTGCCACGCGTGCGAAAGAACTTGTGTGTCCCAACATCAAAGCTCACACGCCTCCTGCGTAATAAATGTGGTTGAATCTTATTTTGCTTTAACATCGAACGCAATTCCGGTACTATACGAACCATGCGCGAGCTAACTTATCAGCACTCTCTTCATTCATGAATTTTTGAATGCCATTCTCCTAACAATCAAAAAACGGGCTGTTTCGAACGAATTAAATTACGATTGATTATTAGAGACGAATTAGAGACGAGAAATAGATTTTTGGCAGCAATTTTTAATTTATGTGTGTATTCTGCACTAAAACAAATTTTCGTTCATATTTAAAATATCACAGGAAATTAAAGAAAGATATTAGAGAAAGCAGATATTTTTTAAAAAGAATTGATATAAAATGGATTGTGAATAATCCAGAAACGAAAGAAACAGCCGTAATCTTGTTACTAAATTTGCAATTGTATTTAAAATAGATAGAGGCTTTATTAAGGGATATTCACGAGGTGTTCTTTATTTCTCGATCGTCTCTCTTCTTTTGTCCATTCCATCCGGTGCAAACCTCTTAATCCGCGATTAAATCCACGACAGGTGGCTTATCGGTTCTAATGAGATGGTAACGAGAAAAATCTCAAACTCGAGATTATCGCGATCGCCAATCGTATAATGTTATGAACTGTTACCAACGGCATGTCCTTTTTCATCGAGTCGTTTTTTTTCCATTTTTTTATTAAGAACCCGTTGCGAGCGGGAATTACTTTTGTTCCCGTAATTGGTGCGCGAGCGAACCATAAGTTTTGTGTTATCGACAGTTACTAATGATTCCTGTTAACCTTGCTTTTTTAACGGTGTCATTACAAATATACATTTTTCTCGCGGAAAATCCTATCTAATCAGCAAGGTATAATTTAATTATGATTGCAATTTTACAGAAATGCTTTTAATTTATCAACACG
Organism: Solenopsis fugax; assembly: GCA_003595255.1. Classification (NCBI taxonomy): domain Eukaryota; kingdom Metazoa; phylum Arthropoda; class Insecta; order Hymenoptera; family Formicidae; genus Solenopsis; species Solenopsis fugax. The sequence goes on along the minus strand of QKQZ01004265.1, from coordinate 44,369 downwards.
TTTTTTTTATTGTCTTTACTTTGTTGCGTAATATTATATGCGATTTATAAACGGAGAGCATTTTTATTATTTATTTCAATTCCGCGTAAAAATGTACTTTAGTTTGCAAACGCGCCAGTTCACAGTTTAATGCCTCCGTACTTTCCGCGAAGGTCACAGGTAGATTATGTTAATTTATCTATGATTGCAAATTCATGGAGGATATTCTCATCACGTTTACATATACAGTCTCCTTGAAAACGGAATATAGAAATATGGGTCATACCCCCCGAACGTCGACATAATCGCGGCGTAAGCTGATCTCGCGCTGCTATCGTTTTCTCCTTCGGGGCAAATTATCGAACAGTCCGGAAGCGAACGTCAACATTAGTCTCTGAGGTGACGGTAGATCATTAATATAGTGTGATCTTAATCGTTGTCCATCGTATCGTTCAGTCGGTGTAAGTACCTCGTCGCGAAAGGATGAATCGATGAAGCCTCCTGTGGGATCGTGAAATTTAATCGGTAAAAGTTCTTAACGGCCTTTCGAGACGTTTAACTGTCGAAGGCTGTCGCGATAGATCCGATCAAATGAAGCGCCGGTAAAGTGAACGAGGGAAGAGAAGTCTCCGATAAATCAATTGCACCTTCGCTCTTTAACACCTTGAAGGGTTGACGCAAAAAACCTGCCGTATTCGTCTTACCATTCATTATAGATCAAAATACATTTTCTATCTCAAATTAATTTCTCCATACGGAAAGAACAATTTTGGTGCAGAATGTAAAAAATTAGTTAAACCAGAAAATAATTTTGTTACATCATCAAAATAATTATATAGGACCCAAGCATAATAATGTTGTTGCAAACAGTTTTGACATTTTAACAATCAAGTTAATCATCATGTACAATTTTTTCAATGGTTCAAGCATAATTATTTTCAAATTTGTATTCCAGCAAAAAGCTGATTACTAGCATGTCAAAATGTTTTGCGGCATGCTTGAAAATCCTTTATAATTATTTTGATAGTTCAATAAAAGTGTTTTCATGTCTGTATTTAGATTTACTTCAGTAAAAAGCCCTTGTTTCCGGGCAGAAACGAGGTCGAAAATATAAGGAAATTTTAATTTAAATAAATTTTATTAAAAATTCAATTTTTTCGCAAAAGTGCTTGATGTGTGCGGCCAGTGTTCCTGTTTGCAGATAGCAGTGATCATTAAACCGTCTATTGCACATGTTTATGTATCAAGTAACAACTTGGATGCTGCTCAATAAAATACGTATAAAGGAGTTCCTCCCACCTTCGAGTTGGCAACACGAGTGTCGCACGCGGAATCCGCGTCGTCAGTGAGTAACTAAAGTTAGGCGCTACCGCATCTGCCGACGTTATTTTACAAATATTTATGCCCGCGCGGCCTGATATATTTAGTCGTCGACGTAGCCGGTGCCACGGAATCACAGAATGACGGCGGGCAATAATTTCCCTGCGACGCGATGGTATTTTTAGCGGAGTTCCGACTTTTTCCCCCGAGTATCCCTCGTCGCCCGTCGTCGCCACTTACCAGCTCCTCGTTTTTCGTCGCCTCGTGCGCGTACGCGCCTCTGTCTGACATCGCACGTCGGCTAAATAATTATGATAATTACGCCAGTCACTGCATCGTGATGGTGGAGATTTTAGTCCGACCGATATGTCTGGTTTCGCGCGTTATCTGTATAATTACAAGTGTTTTGCAGCCACGCCGTGAGAGTCTGCGAGCGTGGATCGTGAATTAATGTCCGAATATTAATTGCCATCGAGACGGTGATGTAATCAAGAAGTCTATCTATCATTTTGCGATAGAATCGAGGAACGAGACTAAACGCGAATAATGTTCGCGCGAAAGAGAATGATAAAAACGAACAATAGAATTCCAAAGATCTTTTTCTGAAACAGATGATGAGAATTGTTTCGTCTGGCGAAAATAGATAAGATATTCAAATGACGTGAAACTGGCTGACTGACTTGGCGGATTGATATGTAGATTCCGGGCAGGGAGTTCCATGATTTTTTTTCCAAGTCCGGCGTTGGTAACGCCGCACTTAATACTCTAATTGAAATACTCGCCCCGAGGAGTTGCATGCGCCCTAAATTATTTTGCATACGTGCGACCGGAATCGTGTGGCAGCCGGAGCGGCGCAGCGTCACGCCGCGTGCATAGGAAAGACGTGCACTATACAGTCGTGTCTAGCTGCAGTCGCCGCCTCTGGCCGTCGCTTTCATCGTAGGCGTGTGTACTCATTAATAATTTATGTCTCCCAGTAACCGTTACGTGTACCGGACGTGCCGTGTCCCCGGCCTTACCTATGCGAATGCCCCGACGCGCATTGGTGTACACGAATTTCAGATGAGCATTTATTCCGAGCGCTCGTAATTCTTTACCTCCGACCGTAGGAGAAACGTACGCGGGCACCGTTTGATCTACCATTCCTTTTTTTTACTCTCTTCCTTTTCGCGAGGACGATATCCGCCGTTCGCCCGGATTCCGACCGAAATTTGCATATCGCTCGTAAACTGGTCACCGTTTGTCGAATTAAGACGACGTCGTCCCGGACGTGTCGCCGAAATAAGATTTGCTTAATCCCAGATCGTCTGCGTTTGAAAATTTATAAGATGTTCTACATATTACGATCTCAATTTCAACAGATTATCTGAACTCGGAGTCAACTTTTTATCTCATTAAAATACATAAAATAACGTAATCTCCAAAGTTCAAAATCAATTCGTGAAAAATTACGTAGGTATGTAACTTTTGCGAATTTTAATTAATTTAATTAATTACTCAATTGTAAATTTTGTAATCTTGAACGTCTAAATGTGAGAGAAATAAATCGGCGCGTAATCGAGTGAATTTGAAAAAGGTATATAAAATCACACAAGTAAATATAAAAGCACTAAGATCCAGCTATGACCGTAAAGGCGTTCTTGTTTCAATTTGTATTTATACATTATCGGTCGAATATCTTTCTAAAATAAATTGGATTTGTAAATAATTAAAGATTCGATCAAGAAAAAAAAAAATAGAATTGTAGGGACAAATTTTTACGACGAACGTGCGCGCCTTTATATGTCATCCTCACCTCGAGGTGCAATGTATTTTTCTATATTGACATCGAGGGTAAGTTTAAGGAGCTTCTACATGCTCGTGTACATAGTTTTGCACCCTTCGCATGCACGCGCGTACTTGGCGCGTCGCGCATCTACTTTAACTGGCTCACACAATCTCGACCCTCACGCACAAACGACTCTTCGCACCTACCCCTTCGAGATTGTTCAAGATCCTCTTAGCTCTCGAATAACGATCGCACGTGAGTGGAAGCCATGCGTGCGCCCGATAGTCGTGGCGAGCTTCGCGAAGTCTCGAAAATTACTTTATGCCGCTTAAGCCCTTTTTATCGCGTCGTTATTGCGCGTTGTGCTTTTCTTTCTCCATTAAAATTTTTTACACTATTTCTCGCTAGCTCGAAAATATAATTCGAAACAATTTAGACATTTTTTTAATGCACGAAAATAATCTCTTTATTCGCACAAAAATTCGTCATAATTAAATCTTTTTCTGCTATGAAAATGTCAATTTAGGAAATTCAACAGTTAATTTTTCTCGATCGCAGAACTAGACGAATAGAAAAACAAGTAGATGGAAATAGCGAAATTTTATTGCTTGTTAAAGATATTGTAGTGTTAATATTTGCGTATAGATACGTGGGGCATATATTTTTGCGTGCTGTATTTGTCAGAAAACGACACGATGGAAACAAGTTCCCGATTTCTACGTCTCTGGTATCGAGGTCATGAATCGATATCGTTTTTCGATCAACGCGAACGTTTCTTTAGTTGAAACCGGAATATCACCGGCAGCTGACATCTTCCTCGCTCCGCGAAAGTTCGCGGCATAAGAACCCGGGGACGGGGATGGGACTTCTCTTTGCAGAAAAAGACTCGAGCCGCGCTGAGTTCTATCTTAAGACTTCAGGAAAAACGCGGGAAACTCATTGGAAGCCTGAAATTTTAATACCTCTTGGAAATTTCGCCGAGCTTCTAAGGCAGACTTTTCCAATCCGGCGAGTGTCAAATCAAAACTTGCAACTCGTTCGCTTGAATCTTTCGTGTACGTCGCACATTCTCTATGTATATTAAGCTTCGATGTTGAACAAGTAAAATGTATATTACAAATCATAATATCATGAATAAAAATTACGTAAAAAATTTGAACGGAGAAAATAATTCGATGTTAATTAACGCAAATATTTTCGACAAAGCTTGTACAATATTACTAATATTATTTTTCTGAAAAAATTTAGAAACATTTTAAATTTTTATTCTTGTATCTTTTACAAATAGAACGATATAGCTCTATTAACGATTTAATGAAAGTACTATTATATAAACGGAAGTTGCGATTTTTTTGCGGCGCAGTCGTTCGATTGAAAGGATCGTTTCTCGCGAAGTTTTTCGCAGTCGAATAAAGTTAGATGGCGAAGCCGACGGGGAATACTCTTTGTTCGAATTTAATCCCTGCTTCACAGCAGGGAAGAGGAACCCTCGGAGACTTTAAATTTCGACTTCGCTGGAGCGCGGTTAAGGCTCGAACTTTTGCACTCTTCGTGCGTTTGCATGAATCTTGCAGGAATAATTATATATATCTGTCAATAATCGTGCATACTCAATTAATATTAATTTTATAAACTCAGTTACATGTTCGTTACGCGAAGGGTTATTTCAAATCTGTCAAGAGAGGGATGTGATCAAATTGAACCGATATGCTTTGCCGAATGAAGGGAAAAGTTTCGTAGTTTATCAAAGCCAGGTTTATCGTGTCAAACCGCCGTCGAATGCGTGAATTTTCGAACGATCAGGCAAACGCTTTCGGGCGAGACTCGGACGAGAGTGAAAGGGACGAAAATGTTCATTTCGACAATTCGGTTTTCGTCACGCAAATGCGATCGCATCGCGCGGACGCGAGCGTTACGAGCGAGACCGTTTTCATGGCGAACCATCGAAGTCTCTCTCACCGAATCCCGCAAAATCGAATAGTGGAGTAATTAATATAAAAACATAGACGACGGGAAAACCGTTCGATGCGCCGGTTAACGCAGCTGCGCCGTGTTCCTACGCTGCAAGAACTGATTTACGGAGTCGCGCGCATCTGCGAACACGCGCACTCTTTCATTTATTTCATCCGTTCTCTCACCCATTCTCTCTCTTACTCTGAATTTCCTCTATAATCGGAAGGGGCGGGGGGGGGGTCTTCCCGATAAATATCTCTAACGACGTCGTTTTTCGAGCTGGCTTGAACGCGTTGTCCACGTCGAACGCGGTAGAACGACCATCCGTCTATTTCGCGAGTTTTTCGCGATAACATAAGGATTGATCCAAAATTCGAGGTATCAGATTCGAAAGTACACCGTCGTTCGATCGATTTTGTATCAATTCAATTATTGAGTTCTCGACGGACCGGGGTGGCGATCAGGGAAATCACGAGCGCGAATTATCCGCAAAGGTGGCGGGGAATTGATATGATACGGTGCCGCGATGCATCCCGCTATCAACGCGCAATCAATCTAATGCACGGGCGGCGAATATCGTCATCGTTATGCGGATGACAATGACCGGTCGCGTATAGTGCGAGCCTGTGCATGTCGCGTTTGTACTTGCCCGCGACCACCGCGTCGGGATCCGCTTTATGAAAGCAATTCCACGTGCGTACCTGTCCAATCAAGATATCGGGGAGCGGATTTCGCTCGCTGATCATACAGCGTCGACCATATTTTGTCTCCCGTGCGACGTAATTGATTATATCGCGCACCGAAAACGCGCCGCAGCGCGGCGCGTTTTAATTGTCTCGATTGCTGCGGGGGGGGATACGATTTTCATCTTTCATATCGCGTTGCGGACTAAAAATTACAATTGAATATAACGTTTCGAATTCATTACCGTTCCAGTGGAGCGCGCGAAAAGCAATAGTCTGGCCTTTCAATAAATTGCAACGGATCCGACTGTTCAGCATTCACAAATTGAATAGCGCCATTAACTTGTATAGATACTTCATTAGTAATTATCGCGGAATTTCTATTCGTAATCAGATATGAAAATTTATCGTTTTTTAATTTGCCAACCGTCTTTCAATTTACGTAGCTTTTAATTTGGTGTTAAAGAAATGTACATATTTGACCAAGGTTTGGAGATTTGATTTAGTTATCCGGAAACGCTTTTCGCAGCCGGATACGCAACGTATCGCCCATACGTATTTAAGCCTTTCCATCGAACGGAACAATTTTTTTTTTCGCGTCGCGTCGGAATTAGTCCGGATATTTTTTTTTGCGTCGTTCGCGAAAACGAGGATGCGGAAAATCGACCGAGTTTCGTATTCGAGGCCTCGGGCGGAGCCATCCGATGCATCGAGCCGCGGCGAGCTTGATTTTTGTCAAGTGCAACGACTGCAAATAGAAACCCTCGGGCGTTGAAATCTGCCGCAGCACTGGAAGGAGGAATGGCCGCAGCCATCGCTATGTCCTTCCGGCTTTATTAATAGTGGTTTTATTGCACTAAAAAAAATTCAGCAAGTCGATGTATTTTTACCCGTCAGCTATTCCCATTCAATCGAGCGAATGAAAAACCATTTACAGTAAAAAACGCAATCGATACAGTGCCTCTAGTAAGATAACTATAACCTTTGAGTAAATTTGTTATAATAAAATTAAAGGGATAGCCTTGATGGAATTATCGATATTATACATGCAGGTTTCAATTTTCTTCGAACTGAATTAAAAACTTTACAGAATTAAAAACCCTCTTACATGTTAAAAATTAAAAAGTTATGTATGATATGTCGGTAATTTTTTAATCTTTTTCTGTTCTTAGACTTGAGTCTCTCGATATTTATTATTGTGTGTACTTTGCGTGTAAAAGGGTTTTTAATTCTGTAAAGCCAATTCGAACCTGTAATGTCGGTAACTCTGCCAACATTTTGTTACGGTTCGACGTACACGTTTATTTTAACAATATGATTATTATTGATATGAAACTCCACTCCATATGAAAATTATTATTGTACCAGAAAAAGCTGAATTTATTTGTTAAATGTTGACTAGAAACATTAAACACATCATAAGGTGATAAAAAAATATTTAATTTTGGGAAAAACATAAAGAAAGCAGCAACAAAATATAACATTGCGTAACAAATTAAGCATTGCGTGAACAATGCTCCAAATAATTCCAAATAGAAACGTCGATCGATGGGATTTCGCGGGAGTCGCTCGAAGCCGTCGATACGGGAAAATAGTTTGAAATCTTCATGCGACATCGAGAGTGCATTGCCGTTGCTATTACGCGCAAAAGCCCGCGAACGAGCCGCAGCTGTGCATGGATCATCGGCGGGCGAGATGAGACGGGATGGAAAACTCGATTGTAGCCTCGGCACTGCGAGCCGTTGCACTGCACGAGACCGAGGTGCATCGAACTGCAGTCGCATGTGAAAACCATGTTGGCGTTCGGCAATGCGCGTCGATTAGCCCGCCGGCGTTACAGCTCCGCCATAGAGAGATGCTCAACCGAGAAATACATTTCGTACACATCCGCACACATGCGCAAACATACGCGCCCGATGCGTAGTCCGCGCCTACAAGAGCCAACAAAACGAGAATATTCTCGTATAATAGGTGAACGCTTTTACTGGCGAATAATTTATGCTTGAACTTGTCGACGTATGTCCTAAAAGAAAGTTCGTCCCTTCTCTGTTCCCTTTTCCCCGTTGTTTCTTACACGTAAAAAAAAAAAAACGAAGGCTTAACACGAAATTTTGTTAAATTTTATTTAAAACATATGTAAGATACTCTCTAATAATCTGTAAGATACTCCTAATGTCAGGCTGCTTTGAAATCTGTTGACGACCGAAAAATAAAAGAGCTGGCTGGTTTTGAATTCGGGATCCCTTGTTCCGACTAGTTCTCTCACAACTAGACCAAGACTCCACTGGTATTGTGATGTTTTCATTTCGCATATCAACACTTCTACTTAGGTCCTTGTGTCTCGTATATTTGATGCTTCTACTTATGTCCTTATGTCTCAGAGAATTTCACATATATTTCTAAGAATCTTACACATATTTACGTTTTATCCCAATATTTTTGTCGTGCAGTTATTCTTCATTTTATTTTATATTGAATTATGTATTGTGACAAGAAAATACGAATGGAGGGAAGCTTCTGACTTCTCGTGGGAGATTCAATTTCGCGTTTACAACTGTTCCATTGATATATTTAATACCGCAAGTGATTACAGAGCTCCGAGCGGCATCGAATTTCCGTTAACGGAAAAATCGATCTCGGATTGGTCAAAGAATCCGCGACTGAAAGGACACTCGATACAGACACCCTGTCTACGCCTGAGTGTCCATCGACAAACACCGTGTGCATCGTGCGTATGTGCGCACGCGCTTGTATACGCGCACGCACACGGCCACGCGAGGAAGCTGCAAGCAACTGCGTGCAAATAACGCACAAACGCATTCACGTACACAAATGTGCGCACACACAACATGCTTGCATATACATGGGCGCATACGTTATCTATGCATAACAAAGGGTTCGCTCGCAAAACCCGAGTGCATCGGAGGATGCTTTCGTTTTTTTTTTATTTTTTACTCTTCCCCCACTCTTTCTCGTCATTCGGCAAATTTAACGCGGACGGATTACGAGATTTGAGCGTTTCGCGATCGCGCGAAACAAATGGCGGGGAACACGACTGTTTGTTTACGATAAACAGAAATATCGCCCCGAGTTCGTCGGCTGCAACGTGACATACGCACATGGCTTAAACTGTTTGTAATTGGAATGACGAGTGTCGAAATTCTGGTCCCGGCCGGTGCCCGAAAATTTCCGGTCTTGCAAATATAGCGCGTCGATGAGATTTATTCGCGCGGCCGCGTTTTGACGTTTTTTTAGGTAGGATTCTGCCGCGAGTCAGGGATGGTTAAAAACTTTTCGATTCTCTCGATGCGTACGATTAACGTATTTTGTCGAACGCTGTGTCCGACAGATGGTGAATTAATTTCTTTGGTTTTAAAGAGATCTGAACGCCTGCCGTTCGCATCTTTCGCCGTTATCAGCACACGAAGCGCGACGAAGGATTAAAAAAGCGTTTCCGAGAACAATGACGAAATTAATCGGTAACGAAACTGCGAGATTATCAGGCATTAAATCAATAAAACTGCAATTTTTGAACTTCGTGAGGTGCATTGCGACTATTGCATCGATTTCTGGTTGGCAATCGCGTAGGAAGTAACGAAATTAATTTATTAATTTGTCCAGGGAGAAAATGAGAGAGCGCGCTCGGTTAATCTACAGCCGATTCGCGAATCGAGCGAAATGCCAATCCCGAGGGCCGCGTCCGCAATTCCGCGGATCGGACTCGCCATTTGCAAGAGTTTCGCACTCGTGCGGCAGGAGCGACGGAGCGGTTAATCCGCCGGAAAAACTAATTACGACGACGTGCGAATCCGCGTCGTTTATTACTTCGTACCGAGCCCGATGACGCACGTGAATCGTCGTCGCGATTTATCGGACGCAGGGTTTCGCGCGCGCGCGCGCGCGCGCAATCCCTATTCTGGACGATTCGTTATTGTTTTCTCTCGCTTCACCACCGACGGCACCGGCTTTTCGACATCGACTCGATACCTCGCGATTCCGCGACCAATCACACATATCCGGCTAAATGCATCGCGTTCTGCGTGTCGTCCCCCCTTTGTTTATTTCGGACAATTTGCATATGGCAGCAATTTAACTCGGGGATTTCCCGCTAATATTGATAGTCCGATTTATTCGCTCGCCTGATAATACATGCTCGCTGAAGCCAACAGTTTTCTTCAATTGTATTATTAAATATTAAACAAGTTGTTACATAAAAAAAAGTCATAGAAAAATTATATTCTTGAAACATTACGGTAAATAATATTCTCTAAGTATTCATTTCACGTAATCGTTGTGCTGCTCACAACACTGACAAATTGATTCACAATAGTTTTCGTTAATATTAACAGTAAGAAACCGAAATTACAACAGAAAATAAATACTAATATGTACAACAGAGCGGTTGCAAGCAAATTACCATCACTCTTTTTATTTTTTCTAACTTCTGCGTCGTAAATCCTCACGTGTGGCGTAAATACTATACTGAAAAAAAAGTTTGGTTATAACTACCAAATGTATAGTGAAATAGTATCAATTAAATATTTTGTCATTATAACCAAAAATAATATTATTTTTCTAAATGTTTAATAAGTATTATCAAATCTGGTATAAATTAAATATTAAAAAAAGTAAAATTATTTTTGGTTACATTGACCAAATATTTAATTGATACTATTTCACTGTACATTTGGTAGTTATAACCAGTCGTTTTTTTCAATGTGGAGTTATCCTATTTGTAATACAGCATATTAGTTATTTTCATATTATATTTAAGACGCGTATTTTATTTTATTTTACCGTTAAACCGACAGTGTGCCATGAAATCAGTGTACCGTTTTTTTTGCTTTTTTCTTTCTTGGGAAAACGCTGTTGCGCGATAGAGCAAGATGGGGAATCGTATCGCCTAATTTTACTTTACGAGTTCAAGGAGTCCCTGTAAAACCCCTTCACGACGTAAAACGTCCGTCGTAGAATTCCCAGCGTGGAGTTCCTGCACGCTCGACGCACTCGCTTTTTACGATCGAAATTACGTAGAAGTAGCTTTGCGCGGAAATCAAGAGATTCAGTCGCCCTTCTAGGTTCCGATTTTACAATCGTCTTCACGCGAATCTCACTCGCGTCGATTTTTTTCTTCGCCATCCCGATTGTTGACCGCTTTTATGTACTTCTCTACTCTAATTACTCAATTACTCTGCTCTAATCATTTTAGTATCTATTACACGCTTTTCTTCGTTTCTGATTCTCAACGTTGTTGCTCATCTTGCTTTCGCAATTTTGGATGCTTTTTACAAATTTAATATATAACGTCATCTTTTGTCTCTACTTTTATCTCTACTTTTATCTCGATCTGTTTACACGAATATTTGTATCGCCACTACGACGTTTAAGTGCCAAAATCAAATGTCTCTTTCTGCTACACGGTACAGACTACATACGTATTTTTACGGTGTCCAGCTGTGCACGGGGAAGAGAGATAAATCCAGTGCGAAATGTGAAGAGCGCATAAATCCACGGTTTAGAACAAAGAGTCTTGCGAGCTCTGTTTGCGTGTGTGAACTCCGTAGGAAAACTTGACGCTTGAATGCGACGTCCGTCGGGCGTTGGCACTTTTTTTTTTTTATTTCTTCGTCTTTCCAACAGTGTTTTATTGTAACCATTCCCCTCTATCTTCTACAAAGTATTATAAAATGTTTTGTTGCGTTAAAGTCACGTAAAATCGATTAAAGATTTTGTTAGTTCTTTCGCCCAAAATCTACAATGTTTGATATTTTCATAATTAATTTGTTGTTCAAATATTTGTTAATAAATTTATATTATTTCGCTGGCTCAACAAAAAGAAAGTATATTACTCGCACTCACAATAAAATAAAATTACTAAATTTTAATATGAAGTCACTAGTTTCTTTCATTTGGTCGGGAAATAATTTTCGGAAGAACGTCCTGTGGCTGTTACTTGTCTAACGGCGCGAGACGGCGATTTCTCAGTAAAGCTCCTTCCCTTGCGAAGAAACGGGAAGAACGAACCCGGTCTCCCTATTCCTCTCATTTTTTTTCATCTCTCCTCGTCTGTTTCTAGGCTCCGGACTGCACAAATAAATACACACACGTCGAGATAGCGACGCGAGTAGTCAGGGAAAGGGGAACTAACGGCTGGTAGATTTAAGTACTACCTAGTCGCTTCTTCGACAATGGGGTGTTTAGTGTCCCCCTGTCTAACGAGACTCCGTCTTCTATCGGGGCTTCCAAATTGGATTCCTATTTCTCCAAATCGAGAAAAGAGAGCTGTCCGAATAGGAAGATCCTCCCGACACTTGCGTGTTCCTTTTTCCCTTTGTACTTTCCGTCCCCCGTACATTGCCCCGTTCCATTTCTGTTCTCGCTGTAGCCCCATTCATCTTTAAGTTATTACACATTACGACTAGTTCTTACGATTCAATCAATCTCCGCGTTCTTTGTACTCTATCCTATCTATTATTCCTTACTTAAGACCCACTCAATGTTGCAATTTGGCTTAACGTCGAGAACTGTATTGTCGTTGTGCACGAATGCCTTTTTTTACTTTACATCAAGGCACTGTTCCGATTGATCTAGTGTATTAGAAAAGCTTAGTACAATATGCATTGATACAAAAGTAGGATAAGTTTTAGAAAAAGAGATCCCTAAGTGATTTAATGAGTTTCGAATCGCAATTTCGAGAGGATATTTTTGAAAAAATCGAATTGCCTTTTCGAAAAAAATTGAAAAATTTACAAATTACATTCTAGCTCTCAAACAATTATGCAATATCCAGTATATAATGAACAAAGTAAAGTAATCAAAGTTCTTTATGAAATAACCTATTCTATTCTATTTCTAGTATCTACTTATATTTTTCCCACGTTGTTCGCAAACAGTTTGTGTATTATAGTGAATTAGACGCAGCGCGGAGAACAGTATACGTCATCAGACATTAATTGTCCTTGTTTGTGTACTGTCCACTGGATAGTCTCTCGTCGAGGCGGTCTCCCGTAGCGTAAACGCACAGGACCCTAACTCGTCAGCTTCCACCCGCTCGCGAATGGAATTCCGCCCTCCCCGCCTCTGACATTCAGGAAGACGTGGGAGAGTTGGAGACGGACCGGAGAGTTCTAATTCCCCAATTTGCAAGCGGGGACGTACTACTACCTCGGGGTACTATCGCGAGTTGCCGCCGCAGCACGCCGGGATTCCACGGTTAATTTAGGTGTTGTGCTTCCTGGGGGAGTCGTCGACTACCGCGCGCCGCGTTCTTCCAACCCTCAGGCCATCCTCGGTGCCGAGGGCGGGCGATATTGTCACCGTCGCTCGCAGTGCGCCGAGGACTCTTTTCGAGTCTCCTATTGGCACGACAAATCGCTGCGAAGCCATCTTATCATTCAATTTGCGCGAAATTCTTATATGCGCAATCTCGAATGCGAACACAACGCAGAGAAATAATTGTATTAAAAACTTGATTACACTTTATCATATGTAAGAGTGTACAAGCGATTTTTAGTCTCGTCTATTCTCTTTTCTCTTCTTTTCTTTTCTGTATGTGATGTACAAGTACAGTAGGGAAAAATTGCACTAATCTCAAACAATAAATATCTTAAATCCCTTTTGTAAGATTTTTAATATAGGTAATAATAGGTTATTTGAAGGAAATCCTTATTAGATCGAGATTAAAGACTCTTTAGAATTAATTTTATTTTTTTCCTTTCCTCAGAAATGTAGAACTTTTTTGGCTTAAATGTAGAGTTGCATACGGAAGCTGATTTGCCTGATAATCAGAATTAAAACAGTATGTAAAATTTTCTTTCAAGCAGACAAAATATTTTCAGTCATGTGTCGGATAGACATAAATATTAATAAAAGAACAAAACAAAGTTTTCCAGCTCTTTACAGCTTTGCATATCATTCATAATTTAGTCCTCTTATCAACTTGCGAAACATCTTTAACAACGTGTCGTTTTATTTATACTTCGAAACATTATCCGTTCGTGCATTATCTCAAATGACATAAATGAGATATACGGTATTGTTTGCTTGCGTGTGCGTTATTCAACAAGATGTAGTTGAAATACACCATTATCTGAATACAACCCTGCCAATGGGATATCCGAAACTCGATAGAATATCTAATAACGCAGTGTAATCTAATTGGAGTAATGGGCTGTTGTCATAATTTTCAGATCAAAATTACATCATTAAACATAATAGTATCAGTTTCAAATATACTATCAAAGCGCGACCTTGATTAAAAGTTTAGAGTATACTTTTAACGAATTCCTTAAAATTATTTAAAGCACGTTTACTTGCAAACAATATTTTTCTATTACTGAATTTCTCGATTTCTTTTTCTAAGATTCTTTAAATAAATATTAAATCATCTTTTTTTTAAAATACACAAAATATTTTGAAAAGACTTTTCACTAAAATACGTGCACATTCTTAAAATTCTATTTTCACGTGAGCCATTTGCTCCGACACAGTCACACGATTTTCAGAACGACAAACGGGTAATAGGGCGAAGGCTCTACGATGTGTTCGCGTAATGATGGTGATCGATCCCGGTCAGAGGATCCCTTGGTGTGGAGAGGATTCCTTGTTGACTGCTTAGAAGTCTATAAATACTGAGTCGAGTATCTTAAATGCAATCTTCCAGCGCAGCTTCACCCTCGCAGAGCTTCCGCGCAGCTTTCAGAACGCCGCGGACCCCCCGCAGACTCCGCCGGCCGTGTTCGACCTTAAGTGGCACGAGAAACCCGGTTCTGCCAGGGTTCGCCCCGGAGATCCTTATGAGCGATCCGTGTCGTTGAGATGGAGCTGCCATTCTTCGGCGATCTTCCCGCCACGCCGGTGACGTTACTTCGCTCTCATTCGATCAGCTAGAAGATGCTCGACAATAACGAGGATCCCTTTACGGCATTCCCATCGAGTTACGATCAAGTTTCTCGCTTTCAAAGGGAGAAGCTGCGTCTCCCTTCGTCATTCGGGCTAACGCGATGAAATGAATAAAGTGCTGCGTCGCGAGCTGCGCACGGTATCGCGCCTCGAGTATCATCGACAGACGTATCATATTAAATGTTAATTGATAGTTCAAAGTGTCGGTAACAAATCTTATCGGGATGCGACACTGATGTAATATGCAAAGCAGATAGGAAAGGTTGACCTTCTCACTCTCAGTTTCACCGAGTGGTGATATGCTAATTCTGTATATTTCTTTATTATCTTTTTTTTCTTCTTCATACACTGAGAGAGAAGTATTTGATATTTGTGACTATAATTTCAATGGTAAAATAATTATGATTAGAAGCTCCATTTTTGTAATTATTAATACTATAATGTTATAATAAACCTTATATTTATGGTTCTATCAACATTTAAAATATTTTACTATAAATTAAGATAATTTTAAATATTAATATAATTTATATAGTAAACTATCAAAATATGGATAATAGAAATAAAATAAACATTTTTGTACACGTATATTAGTTGTACTATTTGAATTTTGAAGGAATGAATAAATGACATAATTTTTTTCGTCAGGATTGATTTTTACAGAAAAAAGTTATCATTTCATTTTTTACGTTGAATATAAAAAAATTGAATAAGAGATATGGTTTCAATTTAAGCGTTGGCAAAAAATATTTCAAAGATCTTATTATTAGAGGAAAATGCGGGATTTGTTGGGCTTCCTGTATCTCACATTGTAAAGTCGCATTGTACGCGTGTTTCTGCGAGGCTTCCTAATGACTCGGGACTGTCGCGGCATAAACGACGACGACACCAACGACTTCGCGTTCGCCAACCGTAGCAACCGCCGTGCTAGTCTTCTCTCGCCGTTGATGCGTCTCGGGCCTTAACGCGGTCGCATAATTGCGGACTTGTGTTTTCGCCGGCCACACACGCGGATGCCACGCGTGAGTTTCTCGCCTGGACATTGCCACCGCCAACGTGAACCATGGTATTCATCTGCTTTATTCATTGTTGCCTCGAAATTATTCTCATATCCACATTCGCACAATTACTGCGTGTATGTAAATCAGGCGTTAAAAAATTTAAAAATTCATTCATATAATAAAAATAAAAATACCAAATTATTCACTTTTGGTCATAAAAATATTATCTATTTTAGATCAATAATTGCAAATGATTGATTGAATTATTAATTGTGAATTGTATGAAAATAATTATTGTAACAGTAGCAAGACTGAATTTACGAAATCGAAAAATAAAAATAAAACTTTATTTTATTGAAATATTTAAACTAAAATTAATCTTTTTGCGAAATCGATATTTAGATGTAATTTTAAAATGTCATATCTCATTACTTTTTTCCGAATACAAATAAAATACAATGATTTTAGTATTTGAATTTAGTACTTGAGAAAATTATCTTTTGTTGACTAGAAATTTAAACTATCAGATTAATATATCTTCTAAGCAGTATGCCGGCTAATTAAGAATAATGAAGAACAAATTAGAGAACAAAGATTTCACTTTGTCTTACGCGGTTAGAATGTGACAACAATGCCAAGCGAGAAAGCGATCATTAGAGAGGAATCATCGTTCCGAATTAGTCACCCGATTATAGCCGCCGTTCGCTGAACGCATATCGCTTTCCGCGGTTTATTTTGCATCCTTCCACGGTGGAATCCTCGTTGTTCGCGACACTCGAGATTCCCTTCGCTCTCGGCGAGGTCAAAATTATCCCTCTCGCACCGTCTCGGAGCGACGCCTTTCGTCCCGTCTTGTTGCGTCGCAATGCCGAGTATCCGCAGAGCTCGAATTAAAACTGTTATTTCTCATTTCCATTTGCGAGAGCTAAATCCGAATCTAAATCTGAACATCCGTTGTTTCACTACTTCGAATTATTATAATTATATATAATTAACTCCAGATAAGATACGGAAGAATTTTTTTATCCCAGACATTCCCATTTGCATATCGTTTTACTTTAAATTGTATGTTATTTATTTAAAAATTATAAATGAATTTCTTTCTTACGAATTTTTTTATGTCATTATAAATCGCAGATTAGATGATTCTATACTGGTATTGTGCTCTAATAAATAACTACAATAAAAATAAATAAAATTTATAATAATAACTAAAAGAATAAAATATCTCCATAGTATTTTCTGTCCATTGAAACAGGATCATATCGATTGAATGCAAAAAATGGCGAGGAAAATTTTTAAATTTTTTTTTATTGTTTCAAGTGCATGTGAAATTCTAGCTATTGCAGTAATTATTTGTAAAAATCTATTGAATCAATACTGATTAAAAGTTCTGTTTTAGTTCTGTTACAACTATTTTGTATTGTTGAATTTCAATCGTATGTCGATTCACGTATATTAAGCTGTGACTATAACGACGTGACGCGTGTCGATGCAACGTATTTGTAACGGTACGTGACAATGCAATGAACTCTATCACATAAATGCGGCACATTTGCATTGATCGTGCGTGCGGGGGATAAATGCGTCGTCCGGAATCGGCTTCGTTCACTCGACAACGCCTACGACCGCCGGCCGACGATGATGGGAACCGGAACCCTCATACCTCGCAAATCTTCCATTTCCGGCTTGAAACGGCACTCGCACGAGTTAAGCGATACTATGAAAATGACTACTAACTCGAGAACGAGCGAGATTACGTCCTGATTCTTGCGACGCTGCCTATCTAACAATTTGCGAGCATCTGTGTTGTCAACTGGATCTCGCGCAATGCACTTCTCGCATGTGAATACATCCATGAGATATTGAAGACCTATTTTTCGAGGTGGAATTTCTCGTAAATTCTTTAGAATAATGCCATACGCAGCATGTACATTTTCGATAATATAATATTAAATATATGAAGAAAAGTATTTATATATCAAAGAAAAGTATTTATATAGTTAAAGATTATGCTCTTTTTTAACATACTATGTGCATAGCAACACGTAATACTACACCCAGTCTTTCCTTCCACTCAAAGCGTTAAGAGGTCGTAATTACGCTATCCTCCCACACTTATTATTATCATCTTATCGCTTGCGCGTGTCTCTTTTATCTTCAATCCCCGTTTCACTTCGTAATCCTCAATTACCTCCCGAGAGAAGATGATCTCAAGATAGTCCAAAAGCTCATGGATAAATGGAATCGCGAGCTAAAGATAACGAGGACATGGCTGAGACGATCCCTTAAGAATTTCAATAATTACGAATTTTATTCGGATAATGTTTTTAATTCTTTACACCCTCCCCTCCCCCTTCCGTGATTTTTTTTCGATCTCTTTTTAGAGGATTCGCTGCAGGAGCTGGGTAATTCATACATGAGATTATATTTTGCGCTCACACGAAACGGGCCGTATAATGCCGCACCGCGGTTTCGTTGGAATATAGCGTTTCACATAAAATACGACGACAGAGGTGCGGGAGGGGAGGGGGAGGGAGGCAGAGAAGGAGGTGGGATTGCTGGATGCACCGGAAGCTGTGCCGTAACGATACTTTACGTCGTCGTGAAGCGGCTCGCGTCCTCGCCGCCACGCCCCCGTAAGAGAGACTTTAATATCCTGTCCTTTGATACCCTTAAAACTCGTCGCGTTCAGACTCGAGATATCTGCACGTACGATCCAATTCCCTGAATAGAGCGGCTGAAACGAATGGGTGGTAGCTGGCTAGACGTAGCTACGTGCCAGCCTCTCGTATGTGGCTTCTCGCGGAGGATGTTCCAGAATGTCGAACTCCCGCTCTCGCAGGATGTTCTACTGTGCTTCGATGGCAAATGGGTCGACGCGAAAAAGATGATAAAGAATTACGTTCTAGAGATTCTCATCAATCCATACTTGTACGTTTCTTGAGAAATTCTCAATTAGAAGTCATACAGCGTTCTATGTATTGTACATGAGTGATCGTCGTGTGTTAATTATTTTCCCTGCGTAATATTATAAAAAGTTTTATTTGACAGACTGGGAATCAATCGTGTCGAACAGACAGAACGAGAGAGAAGGAAGGGACGTGGAATCCTTGGCAAATTAATCTATTAGCATTTAAGCACGCGAATGCACCCGTTATTATTGAAAGAAAAATAAGTTAAAGGAACAGTTTACTAATCAACGGGAGAGGTTTCGCGTGCGCGATCAGTTCGAATGTTAAAGCGTTATTCAATCCTCTGAAGGATCTGGGATTTAGGTCAGTCCTTTCGTGCCGAGTTCGACGCACTCGTTACTGTAAACCGTCTTAGTTTCAGCGTTCTCTTTGGACGGACTCCAAATACGTTGGAGATGTCATAAAAAGGAAGATTCGTCCCGCTGATGATTTCGTTCGCGCTACTTTGTACATTTCACGCAATCGGATCGAGTAAAGCGGCGGCCGACGGCGACGACGTATTTCGTTGATTGAAAGTATCGGTTTAGGTGCGAGGAACAGAATGCGGCTCCGTCAGTGTAAGATATGTTTTTACTGTTTAAGGCTTGAATTTAAAAATTTCTCTCAAAAATGATTTCTGTGAGAGAAGTAAACTTAGCGTGATCGAATGATGGAAAATATCTATGGTAGAAGAACGATTTTAATATTTTATTTTAGAAGCTGAGATTTTACTTTTTGTTTCTCTATCAAGAACTTAAAAGATTTAGAATTAAATATAAAAGTTAATATTTTAATATAATGATAAAACTATTTATGAAAATGTGCTAGCGTAATATATTGATTCCCATTTTCATTTCAAACTTCAAACATTTGCTATTCCAAGAATGCAAGATGCAAAGATGTATGATGTACATCTCAAAGTATTACTAAAAACTTTATAGATTATATTAATACGTTTGAGTATCTGTGTAATATTTGAACATAATTTTCTTATTGGTTTGAAAGTTACTTTTAATTTTTTATTTGCTCTTGATTCTCATCTATAATCGCGTTTTACTTATTTGCAAATTTGATGAGGAAATAGCATTAAATAAAATGAATTAAATTTGTTACATATACTAATAAAACTACTAAATATTCGTGCAAAAATTTATTTTAGAGATTCATATACTCGTTTAAAAAATATTTACTAAAACTGCAGGAAAATAAGATTATTTGCATAAATCATTATAAGCCAATTTTTTCATTGTTTTCTTTCTGCAGCTGAGCAAAATTTCGCGTTTTCGATCAAATTTTTTGTCATTGATTAGGGAAAAAAATCTAAAAAATCTGTAATTTTTAAATTTCTGTAACTTTTAGCTGGTATTGTAAAGTCAAAATATTCTTAATTAGTTTGAGAGAAATTTTGTTCGAGTTGAATGATATTGTCGAAAAAAGTATTGCTTTCGACTTCTTGATGATCGTAGCAGAGGCGATGAAATCCCAGCTATTCGCGGCTCATCGAAGTTCCTCTACGACCTCGCTCTCTCTATCGTAGAGGCGATAAATTCCGATTGTGTCGGCAGGGTGAAAAACACCCCGGCGCGCCGCCGGGCGGAACTCGTATTTTTTTTCTTTTCCCTGGCGAAACGTGAGAAGGTAGACAAGCGGTCAGACGTTGTTGCACCCGCTGGAAAATCACCTTGCCGAGGCCCGGGTGACACGACCCGGGCGGGAGCGGTGCGAAGTTGGTAGTCTGGCTAACTCCGTCGCGGCGGCAGGAGGGGGTTTTCGGCCGACGTAGGGTGGCGGAGGGCAGCGGCACCCTTTGTCGGCCGACGGCAGCATTGTTTCCAACGGCCATAAATTGTCTCGTGTGCCTCGCTAGGCCCGCACTTCCTTCCTTCCTTCCTTCCTTCCTTTCCCCGAGCCCGCAGACGCGCCTATGGCTGCTGGGCTTCTCGATCTTCCTTACCGCCTATTCCCGACCGAACCCCCGATCCGCATCGTCGCTACTACGACGAGAGCAGCATCGGTTTGCAACCCTCCTTCATCCCCCGGAGCCATCATGGTCGTTGCTTTTGGCGTGATCGTCGTTGTTTGCATCAAGAAACACGTATGTGCCTCATATGCGGGCACTAATTTGTCTCTCTCCCGCGTCTCTCTCGGAAATTCTAGACTCTATGTTTAAGTTACGTACATATGAGAGTGAAAGGGTTGTGACAACGTCCATTTGCTTTTTGTAGAAGTTAGCCTTTCATCTCATACATATTATTTATCTTTTGAATAGTTTATTCGAAGAATCCGCCACGAGTACAAAAACAGTAAAAGTGTAAAAATAAAAGTAATAATAACATATTGCGATATTATAACGAGAGCAACCCGTTCAAATATTCACTACAATTTGATGGAGACTATATTTCCTCCATGGTGCTTTTTGAAGCGTAATGCTTTTGTCAGATGTAATACGGTAAAAATATATATTACCACATATACGTCGGAAATAAAGAATGATAACAATGAATTTTACATTTCATACATTTTTTTTCGTAAATCCTTCATTGCATTAAATATACCGGTTATACTACGTAGTTATGTTGCTTTACGGATTTTGTCATAAAATGTGTCGCGAAGCAATGTCTCGAGAAATGCGACACGACGGGGACGTAGCCACGCGTTGCTTTGTTGCTGTCTTTGCCGACGCCATTTTCTTGAACTACCGTCATCCCTTAGGTCGCGTGGTCTCCCAGCGAGCTTCCATATACGCCTCCTTCTTCGAGCCACGCTGTGGCACGTCTACCCTTTGCCCCCCTTGAGGCCGACTTATCGACTTCGAAACAATATCTTCGACCTCGGGGAGAACGCCGCGTTCGCGTCATTTATATCGTTTATGCGTCTGAACGTTCGGGAACGACGGTGTGGCTGAGCTCATATAATACTGTCACCAAGAAATGAATAGAAATGGATAGAATAGGCGAGTCAGTAGTTTCACAAATAATTTCATACTCCTTCGAAGCAACAGATGTATCTTGTTATTAAGACTTTTAACTGTGAATGGCTTTATAGATCTTTAAATTATGTCAATTCTGAATTTTCAACTTTAAATATTAACACTTTGTACATATTCGACAATTTTATCCTGTGAATATCTTTTCTTTGAAAAATTAAGAGTACTGTAATGAATTATAACATTTATATACATTTTTTTCTAATAAATCACATCAAAACTTCTAGTGATGTTTTGATGTGATTTATAAAAAAAAAACGTATATAAATGTTATAATTTATTACAGCACTATTAATTTTTCAAAGAAAATAAATGTAAGAGTCATTGAAAAATTTTTTTACTCTTGTTAAAAATAATGAAAATTAACTCAGAAGTGTCATGACACAATGTGTGTAGAGAAGGTGCCGAAAAACAGCAGAATGTGTACAAAGGGTTAAACTTAAAATTTAATATTCATCATTGAACATAAATTTTCGATCATAAATTTCATAAGGTTGACATTCGTCATTTTTTTTATTCCATTATATTTGTGTGCACTTTGATCTGGAATATTCATACGATGAATCACTCCTTTCGTGACTTTATAGATCGCGTCCCACAATTTCTCGAATCCGCTGATATCGCGATTCACTGATCTGAAGGAAAGTTGGCCCGTCGCGATTAGACCCCTCTTCGACTGCGATACAAAGCGTGAAGGGGTGCCGAAGTGCAAACATAATGTATAGCACTGATAATGCGCGACTGTTCGCGCCCCAAGGATGCTTATCTGAGATTTCCGCATTTCGAATAGCGGGCGACTATAAAGAAGCGTGTTTGTGCAAGGGTGCGAATGCGGCTGGAGAGGTGGCGCGATCGCGGACTTAAATCCGAAGGGGTACCGCGCGTGTACTTTTTCCTTTTAACGTTACACTCCACTTGGCTCTCGGGGGAGTCGCAGTCGTGAGATAAAGTCTCTCTCGACGATCGTGCCGTCACGCGGATGCCGCGAGCGGAGTTCTGTCATTAATTCGATACCTCGCACGCGAAACACGTCCAGCCGAAAAGATAAAGCTATTTCTCACGTGACGAAACGTCGAGCTTATCGACGTTCGAAATATTGTTGGAACAAATTCAGCCGATCTTGTATTCCCATGTTCAATCACGTGTGATATATCAATTTGCCAAGTTTAAAAAAATTTGAATTTGATACATATCTACAGAAAAAGTTTGCTGATAAAATAAAATGAGTTGAACTATTCAAATAATCCTTTCTAGAATCCGCACATCGGATGAAAGTCGCACTAGAATTTCTTTCCAATTAAAAATTCCGAAATTATTTTCCGATCGCTGGTCCAAGTTATAACGAATATTTTTCGTAATCAATCTACCGTCCTGTTGAAATAGTGAAAGCAGCTTCCTCCAAGCTTCTGAAACTTGATAACGTAATGATGACGAACGCGAAGGTGGGAATACGTTTGTAATCTTAAGTCAGAACTGTAATTTGCTTTCTTGCGACCAGGCGGGGACTAAGAGATCGGCGAAACACTTGGCCAAGCAACCGTTGAAAATGTACGATGATCCATTTCCAAGCGCATCGACTCTCCGACAGATTGCAATTGCATCTTCCTGCACACGACGACGACGTCGGCGACGGCGACGGCGACGGCGACGGCGACGTGTTACAGACTTCGGGTTGGCATCAGTCCAAGCGCATGGATTATTAGATTCGCCCCCGGGTACACGTCAATCGATGCTTTTCAATATTGCGACTCGCCGTTTTATCTCCCTTCTTTTATGCTTCGTTCGAGCAACCCGTTATTTTTCTTAGCAGCGCGCTCTTCTCTCGCTCTCGAAGTCGTTAATCTCGCGCCGATTCTTCGGCGAATAATCTGGCGGTGTCATCGTCATAAAGAATCTCGCGACATTTCCGTGGTATTTTCATCAGCCTGCTCCCCAAGATTTTTAAATTACTATTCTTTCAGTAAGTATACGTACATATTACTCCGTACATTCGATCAAATACCACATCGTAGCTATTGATTTTTGTATATGTTTACAGTCATCGATAACTATTATATCTGAAATAATATCGTATCCCACAAAACATTTTCCATAAATATTCATAAATATTCTGAAAATTTGCTTTTAAAAAATAGGTGTAGCAAAGTTTTATAGAAATTTTTAATAAAAATTTTGAAATAATACGAAAATTATTACTACAATATATAAAATATATTTTAGAGAGAAATATATTGAAAAATACTTTTATTTATTATAAAAAAAAATATATATATATGTGTAGAATATAATAAATATATATGCTTATTCTTTAAGATCTTTTGATACCTACATTTTTCGGCCATAAAAATATGTATAAAATGTTATGTGTGCATGCATATTTAAAATATTTCAATCTAATAAATATTTTATAAATATCCTACAAATAATTTATATTATCTACGTCAGGTTGTTTAAAATTTAACCTTTGCCCTACAAGCATGAGTAGTGTCTGATTTCTTTTAATGGAAGTTTCTCGAAATTTTAAAAGCAAATTTATCATATTACATTTTATTTCTTTCCAACATGAAGCACATTTATTTTAGAAACTTTGAAAGTATGTACATGAATTTTTAGATTTTTTTTAACCACTTAAAAAGTGGTCGGATTCGAGATACAAATGTTTGTGGGGATAAGGTACCGTTTTTCATACTGTATTGTAAGAATTAATATTTTGGTGATATTCTAGAATATCAAGAATAATATCTAAGGGGTACGATTTGCTATTAATAGTTTTCGAAATAAATTTCAAGTGTATCCATTTTTTGTACTCAAACCGAGCGCACATACCGTGGCGCAATCTAATCTCTACAACGGTCGATTAACTCCAAGCGGTTAATCTCCAATTGTGTATCATCTCTACGATGGCGTTCAGTTTCGCCAACATCGCGGAATGAGAAGTGAAAGTGGCGCCTGTTTTCGCCGTGTCGAGAAGCTCGCGTAGTACGGGCGTAAATATTCGCCGGCGCAAAAACAGAGATAATGGATTTTCAATTCTAATATTTCCGCTCGAACGTGGAGCAGGGGAGAAGAATGCCACTACTAACACACAGAATCGTTGCATCCACCACCCCTGCGATGCATCTGTGAGGGGTAATATCTTTCGTTTGGGTTTTTATCTCTCGCTTTCTCTTTCTTTCTCTTCGCACAACCCGTCCGTTCATTTCCTTTTACTATCGTCCCGAACAGTAAAAGAAGACTCCAAATTTGCGTGCGCTCAATACTTTCGAAAGATAAACGGCGAAGAAATATAAATGGAAATGATAAAATTCATTTACATTAATTAAGCAAGCAACATTAATTAAACAAGAAAGTAATATGGGGAATTAATAATTAAACTAATTGATAATTAAACCTTCATATAGATCTAATTGATACAGAAATCAGAGAAATAACGTCTATGTAGGACAAAACAAAACACTCTGAAAAGATGAAATGAATATAAAATTAATATTAAATTAATACATACATTAATTAATTAAAAATAGAGTTAGGCTATTGACAGACAGATCGTAACAGACTGGATGAATTTGTATTGAAATATCTTAGATTTCGTTAAGGACGAGAAACGCGTTATTTAATTTATCAAGTAAAATACATTATCTCCCTTCGGGAACTTGCATAATTTATAGTCCTACATTCACGCGTGAAATGTTTGGCTGTACGCAAACAGGGAGTTTGCATCATGCAAACGTTTCCTCGGGTAAACAGCCGCTTTACACCATGCGGAAATTGCTAACACCATTATTCATAGCAAATTGATGTAAAATGCAACTGCAGCGGAGCGTCATTTCTCGTTTAACTTTGAAAGCACGCTGAAACTTTATGAAACTACGTATTATTACCGCGGCAATTAATAGAAATTCAATTGTAACGTTATTAAGAGCACATTAAGAGTAAAATAGGCCAATTTTTTATTTTCCAAATGTTAGACACGCGAAATTGTCAAATAATTTAACTTCTTTTACACGCTTACGTTAATTTTTGATGTTAAACAACTCCCTAATTATGCTTCAATCTAAACGTTGACACAGGAAGAAGATTGACTTCCAAATTTTTGTAAAAAAACTTGGCATACCGACAGGTCTTTTAAACGTTCGCGAATCCATCTCCGTTCAAACATTTTGTCACGCGTCGTAAACACGCACCGACGTATTCTGTGGATAGTCACGCCAACTTCTACCGTCGTAAACGTTTCCACCTCCTCCGTGTCCTGGAAACTTTCTGAAAACCGTATTGGAGTTCGGCGTTGGAAATCAAGCGACGCCGGTATTTCATCTCACATCAACGCAGTGCAGCGTAAGTGCATATACCTGCGTATTTCGTTCTGCAAATGATCACCGGAGTGTATGTGCATAAATGAAAAGAGACAGACAGAGAGAGGGAGGGAGAGAGAAGGAGAAATAGGGACACAGTAACTACGTGTCTGGATTATGCATAGAGAGTTTAGATGAACTGCATTGTGTGCGACCATCTCTGTGTGTATGTAAATGACGAGGGGCCCACGATCGTCTGGACTGGCCCCAGGTCTGAAATGACAATGATAACGAATCTCGAAGTCATGAAATGTCTAAGTTGGAGCAGTAAGATTTCAGTAAAAAGTGAGAATGAAATCTTTAATTACTTATCATACATTGTGTGATATCTCCGATTTTATTGAATCTAATTAGTAATTAATGGAGACAAATGTGATTTATAATGATTTTATTCGAAATAGAATTAAAGAACACGAAACCTTGCACAAGTAACGGAATAATATTAAAGTTTAATCACGTGAACTTTCACTTTTAGTGTTAAAATTTGGATGTCTATTTTACTTTTTGTTCGCACACACACAATTGCTGTTAGAAACTTCGCGAAAGCGCCTTTTCACGGATTTATTATTATTTTATCGACTGACTTCACTGATGACTGAAGTAAATCGGCGTTGTTACTTCGTGACTGTTATTAGAGGGTCTTTATGCGACGAGGCGTCTCTCGCGTCGAAGTTGTGTCCTACGGCGGGATTCTACGGAAGGATCTCGCCCGCAACTTACTAATTGAAAGCTCCCGGTCGTAGAGACAGCGACAGTTAGAAAGAGAGAGAGAGAGAGATGGGAAGCTTCTCTCCAGGCCAGTAATTGTCTTCCAGGTGGCAAAGAAAGCCTTCCTTCTCTCAACTCACTCCTCTCAATTCACGTTCTCCTTTTTTCCGGTTCTTTGCCAGCAAAGAGATCTCTCGTCGCAGAGCGGAGGACAAGTGTAAACTCTTCTCCTCCTGAATCTTTTCACGGATTCTTTGACCGAATTGTCTTGATTTGCGCGCGCGAAACAATCGACTGGCACATCGGTAAAACCACCACGTTTACACGACAGTAGAATCAGCGGATCTTGGGACGATGGTGAATTCAAAGGGCCGAATGGCCGCGTCTCTGCGAACGTAATTTCGCGATTATTTCATCGAGAAGCGAACAAATACGGGATTGAGAAAGGAAGGATTCTTTTTAGTTTTCAATCGGAAGCTTTTCTTCTCGTTGCGGTATCCCGATTCTTTTCAAGATTTTTGAAACGAAGAGAATCGTGTTTTTACATTTAGAGCTGTGTGTAAAATCGATCTTAATATTTCGATTAGAAGCTGTGCTTCAGAAACGTGTAACATGTTACCAAAATTAATCAAAACCAAACTCTCTGTCGATGAGTTTGATCTGTTTGAAATTTCCGAACCTCTGATGCTTTTTATTCTCGATTTCACCGTGACCGTGGCGGAAGATTGAAAAGGCAAGAAGCAGAAGAAGAAGCAAAAGAAGTCGTCACTCGCGAAGCCGCGCGATCTATCTTGAAGGGAATCCAGCCGACTTTTCATTGATCCTTTGACGCCAACATGGTGGGGTGCGAGTTTACTTCTCGCATGGGTGACGTTACTTGAAAAATCCACCGCGAAACTTTTTCTCCCTCAAGGAAGGGGGGTGAAGGAGGAGGATGAGGAGGAGGCGTACTTAAAGTGCCGTTAGGTGCCGTGAAAACGGCGCCGAAGTGAGCTTCCGTAAAATCCTCGGTGAAAGGGAGGGCCCGCATGCGTACTTGTGTGTTCGTTCGATCGTGAATAAAAGTGGCATTGTAACAGTTGAACTGTAAAAACTGATTGAAACGTATTTTAAACAATTTTTGTAATCTCCACTCGTCTCCCAGTGTTAGATCTATCGTTTCCCTTGTTGACTTGGAATTTCGATTGTTAATTAAACGGAGAACTTGGTTGATTTATGGCGACAAGTTACCTTAACAATTGTAATTGTGCGGAACGATATGATAACGACATCCGGCGAAATTCAAGTAAATGTCGAATGTAGAATTAATCCAATTGTTTTGACATATCTTCTCTCCTCTCTCTCTCCCAACGTGCGGTACGAGGAGCTAATTTCAATTTCAAATTTCGTCGAACTGACAGTAAATTAGTCTTCACCTCTTTGAACAGTTAAAAAGATAAAGTTTTCATTTACAGTAGTTGAAACTGTTAAAACGATCTTCAGTTTAGGATTACGGAGACAACGCTTTCAATGCAACGATCTATTATTATTTATTGCGCGCTAAATTCTGAGCCGACGAGATGCAAGCTTCGAAATTTCCGTGGTATTGCGAACGTAAGCGCATTCGAAAAGAGATTCGCGTGCCACCGAGGTGACCATTTGCGGATTTAAAGCGCGCATTACCGGGTTAGAACGGAGGGCGGATTTATATGCCTGTCTATAAGTACACCGACTGCTCGGATGCAAACTATTTCGCGGCGACGTGCCCAGCACCTCCTCTTTCGCGTTGATGAACGCGCGAGAACGTGCGCGCGTTGCTACAAACTATTACGAGATGGCGAGCAAATCCTCGTGGAAACTAGCGAGCGGAAATGGGACTGCGGAGGTGGGTTAATACGGTCCTTTAAATGAAAACATCTCGTTCCTCTCGGTGCGCTCTCGCACGCCCCCGCGAATGGGATTTCTAGTTGGGCGCGCAGAAAAGAAGGAAGAGAAATTTCGGTTATCACACGGGATTTGGATCCTTTTAGATCCCGCGATACAAGGGAGAGATACATTCTATTATCGATAGATATATCGATGGATTTAAAAGGCTCTCGCGCATCTTAATTCTGTTTTTCGTAGGTCGATTGCGCAGTATAAATTTTAGTGATGTATTTATATAAAAATTTAATTAACTAACAATCAATTTTTTTGTATAACGAATGAAATATCTCGATTATGTTTTCTGTCAATAATCGCTTTTAGTCTGTGTTGAAGTTTTTGCAAAATAATTTTCTAGAAGATTTTCTGCTGGTTCACGAATATTACACAATGCTAAACAATAGAGAGATATTTTGCACACAAAGCGGAACTTGGCAGATCAAAAAATAGTTTATTCAGACTTATGAGCTGTCCTAGATTTGAGATCTATGTAAGATCTATTGAGAGAAATGAAGGAAGCGCGGAGGTGGAAGAACGACGACAAACTTGGCTTAAAAACTTGGCAGAAAGTAGGAGTAGAGGTGGAGGAAGGCGGAAGCGGAGATGGAGTGCAATGACAAAAGTGCAGTCATCGTTCCCAAAGAGTACAAGTCGTTGTGCTCGCTTTAGGAACTCGCTCGATCTTCCTACGCTTGTCTTGTAATTTTGCGAGGATAATGCTCTCAGAAAATAGTAGACACGAGAAAGTTGGCGAAAATCGTGCCGCTCGAAAGAGCCGATATCATAAAATAGTCCAGGGAGAACGGAAAAAGATGCAATTTGCAAGATCAATATGAAGTAACGCTTCCAAAGAGAAGAGTCAAACTTTAAGTACTGCTATAAGCGTATCGAAATCCCTTATTATTCGGATATTCTCCATTATTCCGCTTAAAATCCTTCGAAACAGATCGAACGTATTTGAAAAGCATTTCACGTAACACATTGTGCAAAACTTTTTGTCTCTCTATACAAGGAAATAAGATTTATGTTCTCAACTCTTTAATTTTTAAATTTTAATAAAATCTCCGTTAATGAAAGATTTTACAAATAGATTAGAAATATTGCAGGAATAATTTTATTATATAATGTAATTTTTTTTAAATGCAAAGAAAAACCCTTTTATATTCGCAAATGCATTATGCTTTTTTTATTTCACTAATCGGGCCAGCTTCGATCTTGATGAAATTGCTGATGACGAAGAGGAATGTTCAAGGAAGGTTCCTTGGAAAGAGTATGAGGCTCGCGCTTTATGTTCGCCGGAGAAAATCCCCGGAAAATTCCAGAGAACGGGTTGAAAGACGTTCGCAAATGTTGCGCTCTTTTGTGCGTTCTAACGACGAGCCGCGTATAGGCGACATTCTCGCCTAATTGATCCCGTTTATTGAGCCATCGTCGTGGCGAATGAATTCTTCGAGAGGAAATTCCACGGGGGCTTCAAATCTCAAGGCGTCGCGTTGCGTCGCGTCGCATCGCGTCGCGTTGCGCTGTACCGAAGCCATCGATCGCGCATTGATGAGAAAGTTTCGACGGGATTAAAGTCCGCTTAACCGGCGAAATTCCGTCAAACTGGCGAAGCGCGAGCTTTGTAAACTAGATTCCGGGACTGATGAAAAAGTCTGATTTACCTGTCGAGTAAGGTCGGTAGCATTCGACGGGCCGCGCGTAAATTTTTTTTTTTCCATTGAAATAACAGTTTAACTTTCGTCGATCAACAAAATAACAATGTTATTAACGTATTTTTACGACGTAAAATGCTTTTCCTAATCTGTCTATACCTATGTCCAAGTTTCAACAACCTGTTTTAGATTTTTTTTTCCAGAAAATTTTGCTACAATCTTTTTTCTATTTTATTTGACAGATTTATTCTCGTGCAAACAATGATGTGTCAATGTCATAACAGTGACATGATTTACGGTAATACGAATAATGATGCTATTTTCATGAATTTTTCTTGCAGCATGCTATTCTTTTTGCTGCATAAATATGTTTATCGGTGAAATGGAACTTGACGTAATATTTTCCGATATTTCTTTACATCGAAAAGCTCTTTCCAGTTTGAAAGAAAGTTTGATATTAAATTGTAAGTCACCACTGCAAACTAGACATCAGTCGTACGTTAACGTCAAGCTGAATGCAATCTGCATTTTGATGAACGGGCTCAGAGAAAGAGGGAGAGAGAAAGAGAATGCATACAGAATTCAGCCTAAGTTGCTTCGTCTCCGCAGATCTTGTTCGACGCGGTTGAGCCTTAGCTCTTAATTAACACCTCTTTCACGAGGCATTAAGTCTTTCGCTTTGAGAGTATCGTACAACAGCGTCGATTCGATACTTTGAGTCTACCAGACAGGGAGCGCGATATTTCGCGCTCAAAGAGTGCGTCGCACTGATAAGGTGATGCAGAGCCAATCTCTTTCGCATGAAATGACGGCGTCGATTGCTACAGCGCGATATGCCCGCAGCCCCCGCCTAATTAGAGTTTCGTTCACGAAACGTATCGGCCTTCCCTTAATTAGGAAGGTTGCGTACGACCCACCCCGTCGCTGCCAGCCTTGTTGTTGATCTCGCTCTCGATTGCGGGCGCGATTACGGGGGTCACGGAACAGCGAAACCGGTAAAATGCTCGTGATAAGGTAGCG
The DNA here is from genome assembly GCA_003595255.1 of Solenopsis fugax. NCBI lineage: Eukaryota > Metazoa > Arthropoda > Insecta > Hymenoptera > Formicidae > Solenopsis > Solenopsis fugax. Next base: position 13,187 of record QKQZ01004265.1, on the reverse strand, counting down.
ATTCAGTGGATTAAAAGGGACATTAATGGATTATTAACTGTTCCCCATATAATCTTTGCTGATGGAAACGAGGATATTCCGTGTTGTGGCAAAACACATTGCCTTGTTAAAGTTTCTAGATTGATTGTATGACGTATTCGAAATGACTTAAACAAATTAGCGGAATTAGTAATATAATTTGAAATAGATTATAATGAAGGAAGAAAATGTGATAAAACTCGTAAATGTAATATAAATCACAATTCTTTTTTTTTTATTTAATGTAATTTCCTTGCATATATGTATATTATACTACATAATGCTATATAATACACATAAGAATTATAAAAATGGATATGTACAATTTATTGATTTTCAACTCTACTGGGAAACGTTATAAATCTGAAAATTGAAAGTTCAATTTATTGCAGGATTCTGAACCGAATCTTTTTAGAGAAGCGAGTAGATTACGGAATTACACGAGTGACGTATATGAGTATTCGGTTCTACGTAATGCAGTGAATGTTCGGTAATGCACCCATTAATTGGGTTACCTTTGGAAGGCTAGGTCACAGCCGCTAGGTTCGCATATATGGAATGCGAACACTTCTGGTTTAACAGCCGCGTATCCGCATTATCGGCCCATCTAGGGCGAAAATCGAATTCGTGCTCGTATTAGCCGACGAAGGTTGCAATATGAGGAGAACATCGATCGTCGATTTGCGTTCTAATACCGTGAGCCGCCTTATGCAAAACCAGCAAAACCCTGCATGCTTCGAGTTTTATGCGTATGTGACTATTTAGATCTTAAATACACTTTGAAATTCAAAACGTTGCACGCTGCATGAAAATTTGTTTTTCAATTTTAAAAATATTACGTGGAGATTTTTTATTATTGTGTGTGTGTGTATATATGTCCTATAAATTTTATATAAATGTATAAAAGATATATAAAAATATATATATATTTTTTATATACATATAAAATTTTATGTATTTTATGTGAAATATATTTTTATACAGATTTTATATATTTATATAAACGTCATATATATGCATATATTTATCTATTTATGCTCTATGTATTTTTCAATAAATAGAGAGCTCTTAATTATTTGTGCAGATATTATTTAAATGAAACAAGAGATTAATGGAAGACATCTCGAATACGCAGTATGATTAAGTGCAAATAACACTTCATTATTTCGTCATTGCACCCTTTATTGACCGTCTCTGCAGTGCGGATTAAAAAGTCTGCAACACTTAACCGTGAAGAGATACTAAGAGTTCTCGATTAAATTGACTCGATTTAATGCGTCTATATTTACCTTAAGCAACCGCGAGTGAATGAATATTTAAATGTCGAGGCCTCGTGATTTCTAACATAATATGAATCTTCACCTTTTTCACGTTCGCGGTTTCTTGCGACCGTTATCTCGACCCTGGTGTATCCCGAACTTTCCTTCTCTCTCTCTCTCTCTCTCTCTCTCTTCTCCTCACCGCGCGTCACGAGATCAAATATTAAAATCTCGGCGGTAAGAAGCATCCTGGTTTTACAGCCGCGAGGGGTTGCAGCGTCCGCTCGCGTTGCAACATTCATGAAGGGGAATACCTCTCAAAAAGTCAACGATGTCGATCCCTGCGCTCGTTCCGTTCCCGCCGCAATGCGCCCACTTTTTACATATAATTTTTATTGCCCCCGTTATATATCTCACGAGCGAGATAAATGCGCGTAAAACGGTTATCCTTGATAATTTTATATTGTACAACCTCTAGCGCTGCATCTTCATACAACTCTCCTCTAGATAGATGGTCCCTCTCTGGTAATAACATAAATAAAATAAAAGATGGAAATGTGTACGAAGAGCGGTGTACAAGTGTTAAAAATATTTTTTACATCTTTTGCGATACAGTGCACGGGCAAATTTTATCGTGATTACTTTCTTACTGAAATTTACATCGTCTATTCGAAAATCCTTTTTGTAGCGAGTATCGGAAGGGATTCTGGATTTCTTCGTCGTTGACGGAGAAACGGAAGAAGCTACGATCTGACTCGAATTTTCGCCGAGCCACTTTTGCATCGTTATAGCCTGCACGTTGCTTTATATTTGCGGTGCCACGCTCAGGCGAGAACGTAGAAACAGAAGAGAGGTGAGCACACGAGGGCAGAAGGCGGTTTAGTAGACAGGCAGACATAATCCCCTGTCACGCCGCAGATAATCTCGCTCGTTTCCTCTCACTCCTTCCATTTCTTCGACCCCCTTCTTCGTTCGCTGTCGTGCGCCGCGTGTGTGCTGTCCTTCACAAAGTTATGCACGCACGCGTGCACATGTGTACGCAAGTGATGCATATTCATAAGATTTTTGAACGATACGGTGTAAGGCCGGCCGGATGGTGTACTCGCATTGTATGACTCCTGTTTACATTGTTAAATACTAAATGCCATGATGTTAAATGATGTCGAAATCAAATACTGTCTGATGAAGTAATGAGTATATAGCTTTCTCGTTCTGGAGAATAATTGGCCGCGTTTTTTAAATGAGGCTGCTACATGCAAAGTTAACTTGGTTGATTACATTTGAATATAATTGTACATGTAGAAAAAAAAACGAGGACATAAAAAGTCCTCACTGACAACACATCGATCCTGAATGCTAATGCAATGAGTCCAACAATTACAATTGTGTCGAGAAGAAAATAAAAAAACGTGTGAAAATTTCAAGTGCTGGTGTCTGGTGTCATACCTGAGTACATGATGACAGATACCTAGCAGTGCATAAATGATATTTCATATACATGACGACAGACATATCATGTACAATATACAATAGGCTGTGAAATTAAAATGAAAAAAAAAAACTCGTATCAGCGAGTCGCGCACGGGCTGTTCATACGCAACGACGTTTGAAAATCATCGTGTCTCTAAATAGGTCTTTGAAATGTGATGTGAAGCACCCGCCACGTGTCATTCATGACTCCCACTCGAGCACTTATCATAATAATACGCCGAGTTGCGTAGCTCACCATGTCGAGATATTATAATAACCAGCGTTCAAGAGTATGCCGTGCATTATGCGGCAATAAATCTTTTCGCCTCTCCTTTCGCACATGGCGTCAACAGCGAGTCTATTTCTTTCTCTTTTTCTCCCACCCTCTCTTTGTCTTGCTTCTCTCGTACTTCTTTTCCTTTTCTGACTGGTTGATTTATCAATTACCACGGGAGAAATAGATAATCAAAGAGAATTTATATTTCCCCGATCTAATTTTAAATTTAATTTATACAAAGTAATTTCAAAGCAATTAATTTAAAGTAATCACATTTTAATAATTTCAACTTTAAAAGTACGCTGTAATTATATATACTTTTAGATTACTGCCATTGTCTCATTAATTTTTCAAGCTAATGTATTTGAATAAATTCCTTTTGATTCAGTAAAATTGTGATTATTGCTATTTAATTTCATTTATGTATATTTCTCTCTATACTTTCTTTTTTTACACACACACACAGAGAGAGAGAGAGAGAGAGACAGCATTTTATTATATTTTTGTAATTATCTTTACAATTCTTTTGTAGATATTTAAACAAGATTTTAATAATGTGTACTTAATTTACTACTTTAATTTAATAACAATTCTTATATTTCTCGATCATTATTATGCCTTACTCTTGAGCCTTTAATCATCATATATGCATCTTACTGTATTTTACCTCTTTATTTTTACCTGAAATCTCCAACAGTATTTTATACATTTATCTCTTTGCCTCCCTTAATTTTATTTCTTCCCCTTTTGTACGAGCATTGTACGAGAGAGAATTCTATTTATATTTTTCTTTTTTAGTGTAGATTAATGTCCAAACTGTTTTGCTTTTTTGTTATGTGCTGTTAAGGGATTACTAGATCCCATAGTAAATAAATGCATATTCTCCCTGCCGTCCTCTCTTCTGTCCTTCGTCTCTCTTTCTCTTTACGATCTATGCGCGGATGTCCCTCGTCACTTCGGACACGCGACTCACCGCGATTGCTTTAACGGGCTCGTTAAGCCGCCGACTATCGGCTTTACGATCCGTCCACATGCCTTCCGGCTTCCAGCGTCGTTCATACGACTAATCCCGGTCACAGCGAACCTTTCGAGAATCTTTACAGCCGTGTACCTGCCGCCAGGTAGAGACTTGATCCGATATTAACGTCCCATTTCGAGGTAGTTCAACATTATCAGTCTACAATCAAGTTTTAACGGCGATGAAAGGGAACCAAAATTAGTTCGAAAGGTCGGATTACAACCGCATTTATAGGAGGAAGTGTATCGATGGATGATTAACGCGATTGCAATAAGAAATGCATGCAGTTAATTGTACAGATCTTCGAAAGCTTAAAGTGATGGAAGAAATCCAGCGCACTATCGTCTCGTACAGGACTTTACGTACACGTAATTACTTTCGCGAACGGCTCTCTTTTCCGCATAGTTGCACGAAACTTTTCGATAAATTGAATTCCCAAGGTTTATTACACGATTCTCGAATTCGCGCGACTCATGGAGCGCACTCTCTTTATCTCTCTCATGTGCGTTTCGTGAGTTTGTAGTGCGAGAAGCTGCATTTTCCGCGAGGCCGTTGCTGCATCGATCGGGGGCTTTTCATTCGACTACGCGTATCGAGTACATTTATATGTTATAAAGCGGGTAATATCGTTTCGCAATATGAGCGACGGCGAGCGTTGTAGAAAAATATGCGCGCGTGTGTACGCGCTATTATTCCCGGGGGAGGCAACGAAGCCCCGTTAAAAACTCGCCGCTCATAACCCCGCCTCTTTACGCCGACAAAGTTAACAATTTTAATGGGATATTAAAGAAATTAACGTAAAATGGGCTTTTCATACGCGGGAACAGGTGATTCATTAGCTACGCGCGTGTACGCGGTATGTACTGCGTACGCGGTATCGCGAACGAGGTGATTTCAGCTCGTATCCCGAGCGCGAAAAATGTATATCGAGAGGCAAGATTACATTCCTTTCAAAGCCATCGAAACATTTTGCTCCGGCAATATATCAGTTGAATTTCAACAAATTTAGCGAAAACTCTATTGGCGTTTCATAAATCTGTTTTTCACATTAAGGCTACATTCGTTTCACAAGTGCTCGTAAGCCTTATTTATTCTTGTTTCTGTTATATTTTATAAATAATAATATTTGAAACGAAGGATCATTCTTTGATCATCTTTTTTTTAAATAATTTGTCCATTTTTCGACAAATTTGCATTAACAACTGTCAGAAACATTTTTTATTTTACAGCTAGTTCTTTTCCTAAAAAAGAACTTGGTTTTTTAATCAAATGTTTTTATCGACGTTAAAATATACATGATGCTCAATTAATATTTATGCATGAAATATTTCGATAAAAATCGTCATTCACTCTCTAAATTGGAATCAGTGTATTATTCATTGAAATACAGTCTGTTTTCAGTGATATACTTATAACTATTTTATTCAGAGATATATGCACTGTTTTACAGTGACAATACACTGATTCGATCAGTGAGAATACCCCCTTAATCAGAATCACTGAAAAATAGTGAATAGTGACTGGTGACCACAGTTATAAGTATAGTACTGCAAATCAGTAAGATTCCACTGATTCAGATTTAGAGAATATAATTTTGCATTTTTAATTACGCAGACATCTTTTCTCCAGGTTCCTAGGATAATATTTTTGACATTTACATTTCAATCCCAGTTACATGGATACAGAGCGTAATATTGGTCTTTTAGGAGATTTTCTAAATAGGATACTCGCTCGTGTCGGTCGACACGCATTAATCACACGTGACGCCTGGTGGCAGCCGAGAGGATGAGAGTCACGGACTCTCACCGCCTTGTTAACGTCTTTCGGGGCACTTGTAAAACGAGGCGAGACGTGTCGTCCGGCTCGCGAGACCGCGTTAACGCGGCCGGACAAGGATATTCGCTCGAGCTCCTGCGGAACGCTGGCGTACTCTCGGACGTGCGACATCCAGCTGGATGAGGCATTAGCGCTCTCGTGGCCGGCTACGTCCGCGGAATGCGAGAGTGCACTCTGGTCCCTGACCACAGGGTGCTAGCCGGCGGTGCAATTATACGGCCTGCCGTAGAGCCACTCCTTTCATCCGCGTATCTCCTAACCGATCTGAAATAGATCTTCTTAACGCGAGTCTCAAGTATAAACGTTTCCTAGTAATAAACGACTTAAAACGTAAATATTGTATGTGCATGTGTGTGGTAAACGGAATGAGATGCGAAATTAAATGCGCACTTACGTGCAGTTTAATCTTCGATTATTTTCCAAAAAATAACTTTAAAGTTAAATTATTGTCGATATTAATTCTCGATAAAATAAAAATGAGAATTTTTAACTCTCGGTTAGTAGGAGAGACCGGGGCACAAAAGACAAATTAGCATTGCGTTTCATATATACGTACACAGTAAAAAATTGTGCGTACATATGGGTCCATATGTTAAAATTTTCTTGTGTTACCACGTTTTGATTACTACTTCAATGTAAAATTAACATACCATTGATATGTTATTATTTTTATAATATTTTTATGTGTTATATTTATGTCAACTTTATAAACACTTATTAACACTTTGTGTATGTCTCTTAGAAATAGAATATTATTTTGAGTACTTTGAACACAATTATTTCAAATAATCAATATGTCTCAAAATTAATTTAATATGATTACGAACGAAAATGTTCTATTAACATTTCCTATGAGTTAAATGTTACGAACGAAAATGTTCTATTAACATTTCTTATGAGTAAAAATAAATGTAAAGTATTGTGTCAATTACTTAATATTTTTAATTTGTCAATAAGTAACACGATGAATAAGAGTTATTTTAACTTAAAATTTAGAGTGGACTTTCTGGGACATGCAAAAATATTAAAAATTTTTTACTATGTACTTATGACGAAAGAAACAATGGAAAAATTATCGCAAAAAATCTCTTTTATTATATAGGTACTATTCTCAAAATTTTATTTAATAAATCAAACAAATTGTAATGAAGGAAAAAATTTAATTCAAGAGGAGGCAAATAAATTTCTGAATGTTTCAAAATTTCGTATTACTGTTCTTCAGTTTCAAAGAATAAATCTAAATTATTTATTAATTAAAAGGAAAGTTTCTGTTACTAATATACGTTATGTTATTTTGAATAATAATAAGAAATTTGTTATAATAAAATGATTGAAATATGAAATGTATGTAGGGATGAGGTATTCTGACTTATATTTAAGGCAACCTTAGCTCATGCGGGAAGTGTGAGAATTCAATTTACCTTTCTATCGAGATATGTTTGCTACAATGCAACACATTCATATTTTACTTACAAAGAAACTATATTATATACAGAATTGTGCCTGGCATGAAAATGTAAAGAAAGATTCTTTCTAACGTTGGCACAATTTAATCAACAATTAATTATTTAGAATGCCGAAATTGTATAAACTGTGCCAACAAACCGCAGTCTCTCCTATGATTATTTTTAAAGAGTTCAGATTGAGGATCCATTTGCGAAAAGTCACCAAAACGTCTCGATATTTTAGCCACATAGATGTCCCACGAGGTTTCCGTTTTTCCATGAAAAATCGCGTTTTTACTCGAGGTTTTTAGAAAGAGCAGAGCGACGTATAAGGAGTCGAGCCCGCAGAGTCGTTCCAATTCCCCGAAAGAGAGAAGAGCAAGGCAAGATTCCGTCGGGAGAGAGTCGGCGTATACCCTTCCTCCCCTGCCTACCAATCTCTCTATTTCCCATTCTTTTCCGGGATTCGGGCTCAGGGAGGGAGAGCCGTGTTCAGCAGCGTCGAAGCGAAACTGGAAACCGACTCGATGTCTCCCTGGCGACACGGCGGAATTCGCGAAAGGGCGGAGGAACGCAATTCCCTTAGGAATCCGTCGTGCGTATACGTTTTCACGGAAGCGGCGGAAATATTGCGCGGCAACAAATAAGAATATGTATCGCGTCTTTGACGAGAAGCGCTTATCCCTTAGGTGTACGCGCGCGACATTTTCCTCCCCGTTCCTAAGCGGGAGACAACGAGCGGCGTGAAAATTCGGGAATTCGTGCTCGTCTCAGGCGAAGTCCCTTCGCGATCGCAAAGAAGTCCGCCGATTTTTCTCCGCACGACTCGTAATTCAGCGGATTCGAAGGGTGCCGTTCGTAAATGCTCCCTGAGTGATTCATACCTTACTATTTCTGCGAAATTTTTTGGAGAGGAAATTTACTGAGGTGTGTGCCACCTTAATGTTCCTTGCTACCGCTTCGCATCTCGTTTCTTGATTCGCACCTCATATTTTCTCTTTTAAAGCCTTCTGATCACGAATCTTTTTTAATTCATCTAATATTTATGAATGAGATTAGCAATAATAATTAATTTATTCTACGTGATACGTCACATTTACGTCCGTACATTATTTCAACGATGCTGCTGACGCGATTTGGAAACTACCATACGATATATAGTGCGAAAATGACTCAACATTACTAAGTTTGTACCTTGTACTTTTTCTTTGCCGAGAGCACCCTAGACCCATTCGTTCTTGTGGCGTCGCAGTTTTCGAAGCGACGAGCGAAGGTGACTCGCCAGAAATATCCAAGAATGTCGGCGTTGTCAAACTATGGTCCGCGCGTGCCAGTTTACGTAATACTAATTATTTACGGGAAAGCGGTTAATGCACGACCCGTGTTTCTTCCGGAAATTCTTCGTCTAACGAAGCTTAATTAGTCGGATCATTAGCCGCGGCGCGTTTCGGGTACGTTAGATCTTCGATACGCCCGTTCTCTAAATTTATCTCGCGAAGTAACAGCCGAGCTCCCTCCGCGCCCTTCTCTCTTTTAATTGTCCCGCAAGACCTGCGCCGACGAGCAATTAATAACACGAATACTTGGAATTCTACTGATCGTCGTTAATATTTATTTCGGTTTTAACGTCGCGCGATATCTATGAAATATTTATCGGTCCTTGGCTCTACGATCGCGCGACTCATTAATATATCTCGCTTAGCGGTAGACTCTGGTCCACTCGTAGTGTTTATTAATCCGCTCGCCATTATTACGGGCGCGTCCTCTCTCGTGCAGTGCGCCCATATAGCGGTTATTACTATCCTATCGACCCTCATTCGAGCTAATGGCCCGCGCTGTAAATTACACGGGCCGGCACTTAGGTTATCGCCAATAAAAGTACATTATTCTTTACATTAACCTTAATCGAGCATCGCCCGGCGATTTATTAGATCGTAACTGCCATTTCCGGATGCTCGCGTAAACCACGTTTGTTACTTATCCCGCGGCGAGTATTACATTGTAGTTATTAGCATGACGTCTTTTTTACACCGTGTCAGTTATTAATCTGTGTATTGCAAAGAAACTGACAAACTTGTGAACAGAAAAGATAAGTCTGCGCAAATCAGTTCTTCACATGTAATTGCCATTATTTAATTATATGCAAAAAATACAATTTTGATGAAAATTCGTGAACTGAGTGAAGAACTAATGATTCTTTTATTCTCCTGTAATCAGTAGAGACCAAATTGTTACCAAAATTCCATTTAAAAATAATATAAAATTTTAACGGTTTAAAATATTCAAGCTAAAAAACAATGGTTTTTGAGTTAAGTCGTAGCAAATGAATGATTTTTTTTTTTACTAAGAAATATCGATTTGCGTGAGAGAAGAATTTTATTGTATTATTCTTTTGTTCTGTAATTAAATAAATATTAAACAGAACCACTGTTTCTGCATATTACTACTGACAAACACAGTCGTTGCCGCTGCTTTTATTTTTTTTCTATACATCGAACATAAATGTTAGTTTTCCATTTCGCGATTTGAGCTGATCCTCCGCAAACTCAATTTACCACGTTATATCTAGCGAGAATGCAGGATATATTAGTGTTTAATTATGTCGTACGCGAGCTGCTTATGACGTATAGTGCTGTTTTCCTTAGATTTACATATCATAGTGAATCGGTAGTGGATATCTACGTCGCTGTAATATCACAAATATTCATTTCGTATCGTAATAGTCGTTTGCTTAGTAATCCTCCGACTTCCAGCTTAATCGCATCCGTTTATGTACTTCATCACGTCCGACCGTAAAAGATTTTATTGCTATCAACTATCGAGTTCCATTCATCCTAATGACGGAATAAGGCGGTATCGCCGATCTGATCGCGGCGATAGGAGCCACGCGATTGGATTGGTAGTGAACCGGGATAATCGCTCAGCGCCTTCGCAGCAGTTTTCAGCTCCGCGTTTTCGGCCACGTCATCGTGCCGCATTTGGGATTAATTGCGTTGTTGCGGCACGGAGAAACGGTGGGATTGGTTCGATTCCGGCGCGAGGCTGACGGCGGCGAAATAGGCGACTAAAAGGCGAGCGAGAAACGGTCTTTCGATCCGGAAGGGATTGCGGAACGGGGTTTGGTACGGCGGCAGCGGCGGCCAGCTGATCTGATTATGTTAATGCACATCGGGCTCTCTCGATTGATAATTGCATCGGGGATCGCGGACGCGCGGAGAGCCAGAACAGCATTTCGCCGGCCCCCTGGCTCCCGCGAGTGATTATCTATGCTAAACGCTCGGCTCGTTAATTGCTCCGGCGCGCGTCCACCTGCAGTCTGGATGCATCGTCCACCTGCAGTTTTTTTTTTTCTGGAGAAGACAACGATGCGCCATCTCTTTAACCACGCCTTCTTTTATCCGCAAAATGTATCAGAGCATCTTAAACTTGATGACAAATTTGTCTTTTAATACTGAATATCTTCACTGGAAAAAAAAGTTTGATGATGATAATCAAGCTTTGGTGAAATAATTTCAATTAAATGTTTGATTAATGTAACCACAAATATTTAGTAATTATATTAATAGTAACACCAATTGATTACTAAATGGTTACTAAATATTTGGTTATGTTGATCGAACATTTAATTGAAATTATTTCACCAAAATTTAGTAATTATTTATGCTTGGTTATTACTCAAACTGGCTAAACTCTTTTTTCAGTATTCACAACTAACATTAAGTTATTTTAATATCTGTTGGCGCGTTAATGGTATCTAACGTATTTAACTTTAAAGATACAAGAATTATGAGAATATTCAATAAAACTTTCATTGTTGGAAATTTATCATCAAATTAATTGAAAATGAAAAGAGCGTTGGTTGGCGTACGAGGTTCCATCGTGCAGAAAATTGGACGAACTGAAAGCGATTCGAGCATTTAATTGGTTGTCATTGGGAGTGAAGCGTTGCGTAAAATTCATCAACATTTTTTATGGTACCGCCTATCGGGTAGTATTTAAACGTCGGCTTTAGCAGCGTGAATGAAAATTACGGGACACCTCACATAATAAGCCGGAAGGGCGCAAATAGCGAGGTGCAATTGGGCGCGGCGGTATACAGCGCTTTATCATCCGCGTCGTGAAAATTACAGTATAATCATCACTAATTCGACTGTTTAATTAGTCGCCGACCGGAGAAGTAAACTATAAAATTGTACACCCATATGTGTCCATCGTTTACTCTACCATGAAGCGTAATATATTTGTCTGAATTTTGATTTAAAATTCTGTACCGATAAATCAGTAATAATTAATTGAAAATTATGTTCGCGATTTCGTTCGCCGCCGATTTGAAGCATGTAAAATATTATGTTAAATTATTTCTGGCACGATATCCATTGTAGAATACTAAATAAGAGGCAATTAATTAGAAGATAATAATCAACTATCAGAACGTTAAGAAAAATTAAAAATATGAAAAAAAGATAATGCATATATACATTATATATGTAATCTCCATGTGCTTTTTTTAGGGTGTCCACTCAAAATTTGTACATCTATTCCCTAAAAATTCCAGGATTTTCCAGAAATTTTTATCAAAATTCCAGATAAGAGAACTTTTGAATGTAGCTTGGAAATAAATTTATTTTATTACACGCGCGTGTATCGACAGATACGTTTGCCGTGCTTTCCATCATTATATCATTATGATATAAAAAATGTAAGAAATAATTTTACCAGAAAGATATAAAATTTAAATTTAGAAGTAAAACTTCAAAAATTTCCAGGAAAATCTCTGATTCCAGAAGGTAGGATTTCACGTTTTTTCAGGTGGACACCCTGATAATATATAAAAAATAAATAACTAACTGATCCTGCGCAGGACATTTGCAAAGCATTGAAATATAATAAGAAAGTTGAGTTCTGACTCACCGATCCGATGCGCAACGAACGGAGTTAATCAGCCACGAAGCTGCGGTGATTACTATAACACACAAACATAAGAATTAAAAATTAAAACTGCGCTCAAAATAATCAATATTTCAAAAGTTAGTCTTATACACCTAGAGAAAGATTTTTTTGAGTAGAAAATATTTGTTTGACTCAAAGAAATTTGTGCATTGCTATATGATTAAAGAAAAATTTCTTTGACTCGATGAAATTTTTTGATTGTTCCTTTTATTAGAATTAAAGAAATGGTTTGGTTGTGCAACGCAAATATTTTTTAAAATAAAAAATATTTCATATTTTTAAAAACGAGAACAACTAAATTATTTTTTACATTTCTACTAGTACATTCTTTGAATTAAACAATTAGTTGTTTTAATTAAACGAATAATTTCAACAAATAATTTATTTGAAAAATTTATTTAAGAAAGATTGATAATGTTATTTCTTGAAATCAAATAAATTTTTATTTTCTTCAAATGTATTTTCACTTCAACTTAAAAAAATCAAGTTAAAGAAACGATTTTCAATTTAAACATAACTTTTTTCTGGGTGTATATAAAATTTTATATGAATTTTCTTTCTGTAAGTAGTTTCTTTTTAATTTATTTCGATAAGATCGAATGAAAGGTGAAAGATATAATATATTAAATTTTTTTATATAAATAAGGACTTATATTTACCCCAAGGTTGCTCTGCTGGAGCCCGATGCCTCTCCCGGGCCTCCTCCTCNCTCCTCCTCCTCTCAGAGTCCTCCAGGTTGTTAAGCCTCTTCCTCTCACACACGGTTGCACACGCGGAACACTCACGAATAATATACTGAATTTGCGCGCGTGGACTTATAATTATTTATAAAGTCTTTCGCGCGACACTGCGGCACTTCGGGTTTATAAAACCCATGATATGAGTTCCCATTCGAAGGGATTCCCGTGGATTCA